>JAUZST010006253.1:0-14994 GCA_034779995.1 Parotocinclus haroldoi
GTATAATTCTGAATCATTTTAATTAATCTCTAAACAGCCATGTATAATATTTTACTACTTGTTTGGCATGTGTAAAAACCTGATTATGTTGTAGGTTACATTTATGCAGAAATGTGGAACATTCTAAAAGGCTATGTAAACTTGTAAGGGCACCAGGGAGAATTGTGGTTGCAGCAAATTGTCTTCTTATAACATTTGTGCAAAATAACAGAACATACTTTAGTATTACAATCTTATAAATAAATATCAAGACAATGCCTATGCTAAAAAAATGTATTTTGTAAAAGAAATATTTAGTTGTTTCAATTTTGTTTTGAAATATCTTGGGTTCATACTCTGCAATTTGTCAATGTAAATGTAAGATACACTGGGTTGCTGTAGTCGTTGTTGATGTGGGCTTGTCTGTTTTTTATATTTCATACCGTCCCAACATTTAATGAATTGTGGTTGTATGTATTATTTACCGTCTAATATTCTTTCCATTGAACTATTCAGCTATTCTAACAGGGTATACAGTTTTATTCTGTTTGCCTAGCATTTTGGAAGAGAACAAAAGAGTAGGCAGGTATTTCCTGGTCTCATTTTAGACACACTTAACTACTTTTGTGTGAACAAAATGCTTGCAGTTGTGAACCGAGTGCTTGAAACATTAGAATGATAATAAATATGGGGTATCTGCCAAATGAAGGCTTCATTGTTGTATTTTAGTAAGCCATTTGGTGTATACTTTAATAAGGTACTTTTAGTGCCCAAATGCTTTCAACGCTTGTGATATTGTTAACTACATGTGAGGCCTGAATTTACACTAAACTGGTCAGGAGCAGTGCAACAGTATTTAGAAAGGCTTTAAAAATGTAATTCATTTTCATTTTTATTGACATAACTAACTATAGGTATTCACTATAGGTAATAATACTGGTTTATTCAACAAATACAGCATGAAGACTACAGAATGATCACTTTTAAGTGAAAAAAAAACAAAAACAAACAATTGCAGTCCCAGTTTATGATGTTTTCCTGATTAATTTATCCCTGACCTTCTTTGAAGTATTTTGAGCATACTTACAGTCCTGTGTGATGCCTAAGGTCCACACTCCACTCAAGGCTAACATCTCAGGGACTGAAAAACAACTCGTAGCATAAACATATTCTAGTTACGGTATTTATCACTACCAAGGTTAATACTGGGGGAAATTTGCAGAATAAGTGCAGATATTTTCAGACTATGGTATATAAACAAAATGTGTTTTCCATCTGAATGACATGCATTTGCATTGTTCATGCGTCTGAGTGCATTGTGCCTTCATTATAAGCTCAGATATAATTTAAAATAATTCTAAATTTGTCAATAAACTAAATATTATTAAAGCTAAACTATTATTAATGTTGAACCGGAGGGCATGGCATGAATTTAAATAAGGATTAATAGCTGCATAAATCATGTAAAATGTGTTTGAAACAGCACAGAGCTGCATATTCATGTGCCATTTTTCCTGGCGGTGGAATGCATGCAGCCACGTGTGGAAGCTAAAGGAATGGCACACCATTAAGAGGTCCTGACTCACCTTGTTTTAAGAGCAAGGTCTAATTGCTACCATCTTTTACAGCAGCTAGTATGAAGCAGCTGGCATTTGCTTAGGTCTGTAGGGACTGTCATTATCTTGAGATGAAGCGTGGCTCCCAGCACCTTCGCACTCACCATGTTTGAAGCACCTTGCACAACCCAGGAGAGAACAGTCAGGAAATCTGTTCAATGTATGCAAGTCTGTGTGTACACGCGAGGAGAAGTTAGCTCTTAGAAACATATTCCTTAGGCTCACAACCTACCGTTTGACTTACTGAAGGAAGGCCCATTAGTTAGTGTGAGGTCTCACCAGAGGAAGAATGAGTGAAAAATGAAAGCATTTAAGCTACACTCTGTTACAGCACACCTAAGGGACCAGTCATTTATGCAGAAACAAATAATAGAGCTTATCTTAATTAGCTTTTAAATCCATACTGCCCTCTCTTGAGATGCACCACAAATGTTTAGCACCGGGTAAAAGTGAGACACTTGTGTAGACGTTTTATAAAAAGATGTTGACAAAAATGGCTTGGCACAGTGAATGGCTGATAATAAACTCTACATAGAAACCCATTCACCCAAAAAGGACACAATGTCATGGGCACTAGCTCAGGGAATTTCATTTACTGTATATTTCACTCTGATATAGCATACATACAAATGATCTTCCCTGTTGTATAGCTTTTTAGACTAGAAAAATCCAGTGCTTCTTCTTAAATATTACACATTCAATTCAGTCAACAGAACTAACACCATGCCTTCCCGCAAGCCTTTAAATTTAACACTGTCACAAGTAATTTGCTGATGTAATTGGTCCTCAAGCCACAACCTATATTAAAATAACCAATTAGTGATTGCACACTGTAACACGTTCATATAAAAATAACAACTAAAGGCATAAAACTGTCACACATCTTTAACAGCTTTAATAGTGAGTGAATATTTAGCTCACAACCCTATAACATACAAAGCACCATAACTTTTTCAGGGGAGCTTTAGAAGCTTATATGCAGCGCATGTCAGTGTTGGGAGAAATTAAATTGCTTGTAGTCTACAGAACGTCCTGCTCTGATTTAAGATGCAGGTGGTCAAAACGTCCACAGTTCGCCCACAACACTCTCTGCAAAGCCTCAGATGAGTACATAAATGTCCACAGAGTGACCTTTTCTTCACATACCGCATTCAGCTAGCAGGCCTTCTGTTACACTCCCTGGAGTGATAGATGTTTTCATATTCAACTATAGACTAGAAGGAGATTATTATGTGAATGTTATATATGATTTTTAAATACATATTAGGCCTACTGTTTTAATGTGGCATGATAAACAGGAAAGCATCTGCAGTGCATAGATAATTAATGCAGACCAACATTTCAATGTGTTTTCCTTTACAAAGAAAACACTGGAATAAATTTCCTTAAAACTCAGGAAGTGAAAAGGCAGCTGTGTTAATGTGTAGAAAGTAAGAGAGATTGTAAATAAGCTAGAAATTTGTTTAGAAGCCAAACTTTTATTTCGGAGAGAATAGTAAGCTTTTACATTAAGACAGTAGCTTTTGAAGCTTTTTGTATCGATAAAACTGTATAGCTACCGTTTAAATAGGCATTTGCAAAGTCTTCTAACCCTTTCACTTTTTTATTGAAACCTAAAATTAAAAAGTTGACTCCGTCAATATGCACTCAATATAACATAATGACAATCTGAAAACAGAATTTTAGATTTTTGTGGAGGAGAAGAAATTCTGAATTATTGCTAGAGCTGGCCACCCAACCAAACTAAGTAATTGGGGGAGAAGTACCTTTGATAAGATGGGTGACCATGAACCCAATGGTCAATCTGGCTAAGCTTCAAATATCCTGTGTGCAGATGAGAGAAACTTCCAGAAGGTCAGCTATCACTGCAGCACTCCACCAATAGGGGCTTTATGGGAACGTTACCAGAAAGAGGACACTCCTCGGTAAAAGACACATGAAAGCCTGCCTGGAGTTTGAGAAAAGGACTCTGGAGAGACCTGAAAAAGCCTCAGAGCCACAAATGATCACATTTAAAAGGTTCTGTAGAGAAGAATTACAGAAAATCCCCAAATCCTGTGCACACCTTGTAGCATCATACCCAAGAATAATCTAAATAATACGTGAGTGAAATATTTTCGTTTTTCATTTTGAGTAAATTTGCAATAGTTTTGGTGAGTGAAAAGTAGTGTTAGGGTCTGAAGACTTTTGTAATGCATTATATGTGAACTTGGAAAAACACATACGAGCATATATTATAAGATAAAATTTAGCACACAAACTGCCAGTAGACTTCCACCCTAGACTTTCTAATATTTCTCAGTGCAAGTACAAGTCCAAATGATTGCTAATGGCATTTTTATTCCAAGGCTTTGCAGTGGATGCTAAACATTCTACAGCAGCATTCCTGTAAACAGCAAGACATAAACAAGAACTAAAAATAGAAGCATATACTTTGAATAAGTGTATTTATATAAACTTAAAATTACATATTTTTATTGCTATCACTACTACTGTTACTACTACTGTATTCTTAGGTTGTAATACCTCTTACGTAGTGGGTTTTTCACATTTCACATCCCTGAGGGCCAGGGATACATGCATAAGCAGGGCTGGAACAGGATCCCTCCTCTGGCTTTCCCTTACTCAGACACACTGTCTGGTTGTGCTGCACAGATGACACCATCAGTGGTTTTGGGCTAGAATATTGAACCTGAATCTAATACTACTTATGATAATGCTATTTGTTTTCTTCATCTTAAATTATTATTCTATATTTTATTAAGGGATCTTCTATACGATTATTAGGGATGCCTCAATATTGGTATTAAAATGCTCAAATACTAACAGCTGTTGCAGTGTACTACATTGCAGCATCGCTGCAGTGTCTGTTGTTTAATACTGTGGTATTTACATGTGAACAGGTTATACCAAAAACAAAGTATTCCCATACTGCTGTTTCCATCTAACAGCAGTTTTTCCTCACATATTACATAACATGTATATTCAATTCAATTCAGTTCAGTTTTATTTGTATAGCACTTTTTACAATAGACATTGTCACAAAGCAGCTTTACACTGATACATGAACAATTGTTCCAAATTGGATTCTGTTGTCCCTAATGAACAAGCTAAATGGCAACAGTGGCAAGGAAAACTCCCTGAGATTAGGAGGAAAAAACCTTGTGAGGAACCACACTCAGAAGGGAGACCCATCCTCATTTGGGTAATAAACATAATAAACATTATATAATAAAAATTTAAATGAAACATGTAATATGTCTATGTAGAGATGGGACAGGGAGCATCTTCGGCATGGCTGGTTGTTCCGTCTGATATCATTTCTCACAGCAGGGTCATCATTGACATCATATATGTGAGGAAATACTTGAGACTCATGGCATTCCTATAATCTCTTTTCACATTATGCTCCATGAAAATTGCCCACCTCAGCTGCCAAATGTTCGGCTTGCACAGTTAAGTCTTGTGGATGCTGCAAAATTAAGGAGTTCCGTTTAGAGGACATTAAACAATAAAATTAAAATTATACATTATCCAGCCAATTTAAAGACTAACCAATAAATAAAGATGCCATGGCATAGCTTATTATACCAGAATTTAAAATAAGAACAATCTTGACATTGTAATCAATATGATGGAATAATTCTGGAAATTATTTTTAAAGTGAACTACTTTCACTACTAAGTGAAATGTTGTTACTATGGTGCACAGTATGCTGTTGAAAGAAACAAAATATGAGCAGAGAATCTAAATAAATATGATTCTTATACTTTTTCAAAACAAAACTCATATAAAAAATAGTAACTGTGAATTTAGTGAGCATGATGGACCAAAGCGTTTGAGCTGCACTTTGCTTTGAGTCCTTTTAGTTTGGGTTGTAGTGCTCCGTGGGTTAGTAAACGGGCTGCAGAACATGCAGCCATTTGTCACAACGTCAGCGGATTGGATAATTAATGGGCCGTAGCATGCAGGCCAGTTCACCAGGCCACCCTTCCAGCTAAGGAACCATATTGCACTCTGCGGCTGCCCCCACTTTCCTTTATAATCCCTCATCATTAAGGAACAATCGTTTTAGTCGACATTTATTTGCTTGCCATGACAAAATGGTGCCTCCACTGCTTCTCCTGCATACTTTTGAATAATTCTTTTGCCCATACACTATTTTAAATTAACCATAAGGCTCTCCAGGCTGCTGAGGCGAACAATTGCCTATATAACCCAGTGCAGTCACGATGAGGAAACAAAATGGCCTTAAATGTAATCTATCACCCTCCAACTGTGAAGGTGTTACATAGACTAATGTGCTGCCTCTTTCATAAAATCATTGCTTCCCTGGAAATCTGTTCAGAGCATGGTTGACAGATGGCTATTATTGTTAATATACTTTCAAAGTTCAAAGTTCAGTTTATTGTTGTATGGTTTTAAAAACTTCATTTGAGAAAGTGCAAAGTTAATTAAACAAACATCACTCCCTGAGGCATTGCACATTTACAGAATAAAAGCAGAAAAAAGAGATATATAACAAGTGATAATTACAGTGACATAACATATGATGTATAATAATAATAATAATAATAATAATAATAATAATAATAATAATAATAATAATAAAACTATATTGAATAAATGAATAATAACACACTTGATTAAAAACAAACAAAAGTGAAAACAACGATAATTACACTAATAATTTATTTTTCAACTTTGTTTAATCTTTAGTTTAGCTATTCAGATCTTTGATTGTGGGGGTCTGTCCATGACAATCAGTACTCCTTGTTCTTAATTGGTCTTCATAGTCCTAAGACTATGAATCGTAATGCTTCCAAAAACTTGTGTAATCCAGGTCACAAAGTACTGAAGCTTTGGGTGCTTGTATGCTAATCGTTTAGCAGGACCATACACATCCCATGTTACATTTTTGTCTAAGTTGGATGGTGGTGTCTGGTGCAGATTTAGCATATCAACTCAAAGGGCACTGCAGGTAAAGCTGATTGACCAGCATACCACAGTCATGTGTTTCTTTATCTGTTCATTACTTGTTTAGTGTTGTTCTTGTTTTGTTTTTGTTTTTTTCATTTTTGTTATGCCATTTTTGTTAATGTTGATAAATCATGTTGTCACCAACATTGCTGATAAAGCTGAGTTACATGAAGATCAAACTATACAATTCATGTTTTTTTAAGGATTACTGAAAACTAATTTGAGCTTATGACGATTCTTTTATTCTCTGGGTATCTTTAAAGAAGAAGGAAAATGGGAAAAAATGTGGCAAGGATTTGGAGGCATATTTAGAAACTGGTGAGTAAGGTGCCACAATTTCATGCTGACCCTCTTACACCAATTGTTCTTGTTGATCTATCTCTGGATATTGTTAATTGCTGGGCATATGGCCATACACCAACTGAGTTTTACATATAATACTGAGTTAATATATGTGAGAGCTAACCATAGCCATGTGCATTTGCTGATTACATTTAATGGGATTTGGGGTTTGGAGTTAATAAATGTATAGAAAGTGTATTATCCATTACATCCATGTGAAGTAATACATTTGTGGCATAGATTCTGGAAACATTGATTGGAGAATTTGGTCCACATTGACATGATAGCATCGAGCAGATTTCCTGTTGCACCACATCCCAAATATGCACTATTGAGATGAGGTGACATTATGTACAGTAAACTCATTGTAACATGCTTGTGACATGTTGTGTAGACGATGGAGCGCTGTGTTCAAAAGGGATGGACACTTCATTACTGAGAATAATCCACTGCCCAAACAGTAGCTGAGCTGTGCTGTTCCTGTGGGGGTCCTGACCATTAGAGAACAGAGGACCAACAAAGAATCAGACGACTACAGTTTGTAATTGCAGAACTACAACGTTGATCAATATGAAATGAAACGCACAATTATTGTAGAAACATGTACCGAAAAGTGTGGACACTATATATTTTTGTATCTATTTTGTAAATATATAATATATATTTTATGTACAAAATAAAACTTCATGGCAGTGTTGTGAATAAAAACAATCATCACCATTTTGAAAACCATGACCATGTCTTAAATACATACCACTGAGTGTACCAGGCTACTTGTTACATGGGAATGGGGGTTTATAGCAGTTTCACTAAATGACAGTGTGTCTGTGCTTTTCTATAGTATAATAGTACAGTATTGCAATGGTGACTTCAAATCACATACTGCCTCAACAGTGGCATAAGGATTTAGGAAATTATTTAAAATAAAACTGTGAGTTATTCAGAGCAAATATCATTTATATGTTAAGAATTCAGTATATGTGTTTCTCAAATAAAGAAACTGTTTATAACTAAGATGACTAGAATTGAAACAATTATTCTAGATGCTAAAAACAAAATATATAAAACTGCTTAATTCTAAGCTGAACTGAATAAAAGACGCACTGAAAAAATATTATCACAAAGAAATAAAAATAGAATTCATTTAATCAAATACATTTAGGAATATAGACTGCAATAATGCATGTGTCCTACTTTCATTAAATATGAGTTTATAATATTACTGTAATAACAGAGTAAAAATCTAACTCACAACATGGCAGTCTACATTTGTCATGCATCAAGTCTGAATAAATACTTTTCTTATGGGATGATAAACCAGCATGGATAAATCAATGACAAAAAAGAATGATAGCATAGAATGGTAAGATGAATGCAGACTCTAAATACACTGGACAGCTGGAGATGACCTGTGTGTAGCTGTGAAAGGGAACAATGGTAGAGGCCGAAAGTTCCACTTTCTCCCAGAACCTGTCCTAATACAGCTGCTGCAGGCATCAGAGCTACACTGGGGAAAAATAAATTATATATATATAACACACATACTGAGATATCTTGTATGCGAATGTGTTCTGCTCGGTGCGCAGGGTCTATTGTCATAGTGATGTGATATCAAAGCTCATGTAAGAGCATGAACAAAAGAAGTGAAATCAATGTATTCTGTAGATGCGACGTCACAGTTGGATAGAGCCTCAAATAAGCAAGGACATTCCAGTACTCCATTAGTTCTGTTTCATTGGACACCATGCTTTTTCCCTTTGTTTTTCTTTTTCTCTTGTTCTTTCTTCATCTCAGCCAGAGGCACGAAAAAAGGATGTATGACAATCTGATGAAACTCACACAGTGTGAAAATGTCACCCTTTTCTTTTGCCTAGTCTGTTATGTTGGCATTTACCATAAGGGAAGAAAACACCACTCAAGTGGAACTGTCTGAAGATCTTTTTTGTTATATCATACAGAGGGGGCAGCACTGTGGTTCGGTGGGTAGCACAGAAAGAAGGTACTGACTTAAATTTCAGGGTGGAGCAGCCTGTGTGGAATATGCATGTCCTTCCCGTGTCTGTTTAGGTTTACTCCAGGTACTCCAGTTTCCTTGCACAGTCCAAAGACATGCGTGTTAGGTTAAGTGATGTCTGATGACTGTGTGTGTGTGTGTGTGTGTGTGTGCAATATGATGGATTGGCGCCCATACAAGGGTTGCTTCTGCCCTTGCCCAGCATTGTCGGGTGGGCACCAGCTGAAACCTGCCCCATCTCGGTCTCTCCGTGCGCTCCTCACATGCTTGAGTTCACGCTCATTCCGTCCTCAGCACCTTTCGAGCCTCACTCTAGTCGCCTGCCGTCATGAGGCACGTCCCGGATAGAGTTTGGCCTCCCGGCTGCGCGTTCCGAATGACACGTGCCCCGGCATGGCGTTCCCACGCTGTATAGCCTCACTCCAGCCGGGTACCTGTTCTCCCATTTTTCCCTTTTTTATAGTTAATATATATTATTTCCCCATTCTTATTATACACCGTAGGATTCCGTCTATCCTGGATACTTTGGTCCTAACACCCAACTCATAACATCCAGAAGTTAAATTGGAAAATGGATGATAACTAAGCGTACTTCAAAACAGTGGCAACATAGTTTAAATTGTCACATTAAAATTACATGTTCATGAATACTACTTTACCAGCTTACCAGTTATTTTGTTCAAGTATGATTTCCCTTTCAGTATGTTTCTCACTAGATTATAGACAATGCATCCAAATGAGAGGAACAATGAGATATAAGTGACTTTGATTCATTTAATCATGCAGTAACCCATGCAGGATGGATGTGGTGGATTAATGGTTAATGTAGTGTACTGTAGACCAAAAAGCCCAGAGCTCAAATCTTACCACTGCTGCCACTGTTGGCTCCCTGTGTAAGACTCGCCCACAATTGCTTATCAGGTGTAATTCACTCTGGATAAGGATGTCTTCTAAATTTAAATGTAAATCATGAGTTAGTTTCAGTGACAACCTTGGCTATTTCTGTTCATCAGAGTTCAATTCTGGCCCACTTTAAAGCATGTCACAGTTACAACAGTAGAACCATAGATGGCCAATAATTAACTGCATGTAAAGCTAGCTCACTGTAAATAACAGTGGGAATTCAATATAAGGAGTACTGATTCTGATTCTAGGGGATTTATGTATTTAATAGTAACCAGTTCTTACAACATGTCATAATAAACATAATTTTGCTCTGTACTAAAACTTGCTAAGGTAGAACAACATAATAATGTATAATCTTGTGTGTTTGTGTGTTTTAGTTATTATTCTAATAATTTGAGTAATTATAATTAATTATTACTGTGTTTTTCTGTGGGACCATTATTAGTGAGATCACAAAAAAGATTATTCATCTTCACAGAGCTGCACATAGTATTGAAAAATCTCATACTTTTTGTGATTTGCCATTTAGTTGCATTGACCTTAAACAAAGTCAAATCAATTTTAATTGAATCTAACTGACCATGTTTTTAAAAGAAAAAAAGATCTGACTTTCTGGGGTCAGTGTCAACCAAGGTTATATTTAGCTGCTGTCTTTCCTCTATTTTCTGTTTCGTTGCTGCATCTCGATTTTGACTACCCCTCTTTCCTAGACGCTTCAACCTCCCCCGTCCTTTCCCAGGTGGCCATGGGGCCGGCCCGGCTGCAATGCGATAGGCTTAATCCGATTTAGCCTAATTGCATCTGCAGAAGAAGCTACTTCGCTCTCGTCCCTGCCTGCCTTCGCAGAACTTACACTACACGTGACACACAAACTGTACACAGACACACACACACACACAGACCAGCCACTTATAAACATTGCCTCGTGGCATGCACCCTGAGAAAGTGTAAGGATATGACATGTTGATCTTCTGTCCAAAAGATAGCAAGGATATGAATGTGAGTGTGGGGCCCATGAGCAGAGGAAGTAAAGGGCTGCACAGATACTACAAGATAATGAGAGGGAATAGTGTGGGAGAGGCTGTAAAATAGGATAATAGTGTTTGGTCAGTTGTAGATATTCTGCTTGTTATGGACAGCAAGATGCTAGAAGTTTTAGAAATGGCTCCATAGGGAATTGATATCCAACATCTACAATTAAACACACCTACTGGCAGGAAGGTAGTAATTGTACCAATCAGACAAAAACACAACATCACTGTGACAACTAGTCTGACCAGCCCATGTGATTGACACAATTTAAAAAGTTTTTTTAAATTTCCTGTCCAGTAAAGGTTATTTACCTACTGAATAAATTATGTAATTGGATTAATGGCTTCAAACTAAATGTGAGGTCACAGATTGCCATACAAATCAACTGTTAATGCATAACACATGCTGTTGTGTAATGTGTTTATACTGAATCTTGCATAGGAGGTATATATACAGTATATTTGAAATAAAAAATAATAGTTTTTTTCTTTTTTCTTTTCATTCATTATGGAGCCATAAATGCAAATAAACATTTATACTTAAGTCAACATTGATAACAAAGATTTAACAAACATTTTCCCTTCAGTACAGGGAAAACTGCACATTCCCCATATATGTAGTAGAATATGTGTGTGTGTGTGTGTATGTGTGTGTGTGTGTGTGTGTGTGTGTGTGTGTGTGTGTATGTATAAAACGTATTGGGCTATAATTAAGAACAATAAGAAATAACATTTTGGGGCTCAGGTGGTGCAGTGTTCTAATACACTAGCCTACCACCACAGAGTGACAGCTGTGCCTTCCAATCAGGTTGGGCATCATATGCAGACATGATTAGTGATTGTGAGATGTGAGACATGTCAGAGGATCATGTGCTGGTGTTGGAACAGCAAATCTTAGTCAGCCTTGCAGTTGATTAATGTCCTGTCCAGTACATGTTTAAAAGGTGTGAAATTAAAACTAAAATTTGTAAAAAGAAAGTTTAGCCACTAACACCTAGCAACTTTTACAATGGACCATGTGACAATTGCCATGAAACCAAATCCAAGGCAGAAGGGGAAGTTAAATGAATGTGATATTTAAAATGCAGCGTTTGGAGACTTATATTTGCAGCAAAGTTGATTTCTTTCTGTGAGAGAGAGCCTTGTGCCCTTAAGCTGTGTAGGTTTGATTTTTTTTTTCAGTTTAAACAATATCCTGCTAAGAATCACCTAGCCTCATGTGCAGGTGAGTTGCCTGCAGACAACTACACTTATGACTGCCACCTTGCTGCAGCAGCTCCAGATTCAATTAATATGCTAATTCACCTCACTTGATGTGCTGCCTTAACAAATAACCCTGAACATAGATAAGCTTGTTTAGGGCTAGTTCATTTAACAGAAGCACACACAATGTCAGATTAACAAGGGACAAGCTACTGAAATTTCAGCACTGATATAGTAGTAAGTGTTTCTGTACTCTGGAACGTTAGTGTTGTAATACACCACTGCTACACTTAGTCATCTTTGATTTATCATAAATAGTTTAGGTATTCATAAAACCAGTTAAATACTAATATTTATTGATTTTGGCTCAGTCCTGTGAGACGTTTAAAGTAAATAATGGAAGAGACATCCAGTTTTCCTGTTTCTCCTGATCTATTTGGTTTGTACCCTAAAACTTCTCAGCCTACAGTGAATAGTATAGCTATTATAATATCAATAGGCTTAGTTCTGGGGTTTATTGAGAGCTGGAGCAATCACATGTGACCACCTTTGATTGGATCTGCTGCCGTGTTTAGAGTCTGGATATTAAAATGTTTCTGTGTTTAGAAGTAATTATTGAAAGTGGTTTTAGTGAGGGGAGGCAATAAAAGACAAGCAAACCATGGAAGTGTGATTATACAGTGTGTATGCATAGTCATGGATGCACTTTGAATGCTAAATGCTAAGCTGGGTGCCACATTGATTAAAGTGATAATGGAAAAAAGATCACATGGCCAAGACGACCTGCTGAAATTCAAACCACTCATCTGAATGGCAAGAGGTGATTTCATTGGCTTTTTATGTGGCATGGTTGTTAGTGCTAGACAGGTTACCAAAAATTCAGATCTATTATTATTTTAATGCATAACCATCTTATGCATTTACAGAGAAATATCAAGTGAGAAAAAATTATCTGGACCAAAATGCTTTATTCGTTCCAACAGTAGCTCAAATAACCACTCATTACAACCCGGGTATGCAAAAGAGCATTTCTAAATGCACAACAAATGAAACTTTGAAGCTTATGCGCTACAGCTGCAGAAGACCACACCGGGTGCCTAAGAACAGGCAAAACTGGACAATAGACTGGAAAAACATTGCCTGATCTAATGAGTCTCAATTTCTGCGGTAAAATTTAGATGGTAGGCTCCGAATTTGCTTTAAACCTATTGAAAATATGGATCCATCGAACCTTGTATCAAAAGTATATTCTGCTGCTGGTGGTGTAATGGTGTAGGGGATATCTTATTGGAACTCTTTTAAACACAACAAACTACCTGAGTATTTTTAATGAACACCTCTATCTCTTTAGGTACACATTGTACCATCTTCGAATGGCTACTTCTAGATGGATACTGCATAGGAAGCTGTCATAATGTCACAAAGCTCAAATAATCTCAAACTGATTTCTTGAACATGACAATGAGCTCACTGTACTCAAATTTCCTCCACACTTACCAGATCTCAATCCAATAGAGCACCTTTTGGATGTTGTGGAATGAAATATTCCCATTATGGATGTGCTGCCAACAAATCTGCAGAAACTATGTAATGTTACAATTTTGATATGGACCACAATATCTGAGGAATGTTTCCAGAACCTTGTTGTATTTATGCCATGGGGTATTAATGCTGTTCTGAAGACAAAATTGGTACCAGGACAGTACCAATCAAACCTGGTACCAGCATTTATCACACTCACCTGTGTTGATCTATCACAGTAAATCATATTGAGTGTGAAATATCATAATAAGTATATCACATAATAATTACTAACACCTTCCTGGTGAGCTCACTAGCTAGGTGATGGAATGATGTTTACAGTTAATGTTAATGTGTATAAGATGGTTACTACTATAGTATGTAACTGAAAGTTTTAATTTAAAGAAATTAAGTCCATAATTTTATGTACGAACAATGTCAGTATCATTGACAATAATTGAGCTATAAATGTAACACTTTCCAAAAAAGAAAACAACGAGTTGGAAACATCATTTAGCATACAATTTACTAAGTGATAAAATAGGTTTTTATTTATTCACACACAGTAATCTATTGCTAAGCTGCATCTAACCATCAATTCCAAATATGTATTATATTGTAGAACTAAATCTAGCCTTGCTATACTATTTGTCTAATATATTTTGATATCAGACACAAAAAACTAGCAGCTTAACCACTCACATTTTTCACATATTTACCTATCATCAGGGTTGTTCTGGAAGAGCAGCAGTCTAAACTCCAGCTATAACTGTAAGAATTGAATTCAAGTCTACCTACCAGCAGATCATTGGCTGTGTCTGAAAAAAGTTTCGAGCAACAGCGAGTCGTCCAGGGCAGACTTGCACTTGCACCCTGTGTTCTATAGAGATACAGTAGCTGCTGTGAAACTTGCATCCCAAATTAGCACAAGTAGTAATCAAATGTAAAAAAAAAAGAAAGAAACATTTTTAAACTAGGATTGTACTGATTCAATACTAGACCATATATCCAAGTTGGTTCTGGTCTAAAAAGCTGTATTGAATCAAATGATTTCAATTCACTGATGACTTTTATGTTTGAGTGTGTGCAATGTTGAATCAAAAGGCACGGATAATGCATATGACTCATTAGGCAACTTAGTTGACTGGAGAATCAGTTTGGTTATTGTGCCTTTTCAGAAAAGTAGTTCACCCTTACTACACACTTTTGTATACATACAAACAACCACAAAGAAGGAATTATCAGGACAGGGGATGATCATGATTAAAGTGTCTCCCACTCATCTGCACAGGTCCAATCAAGGCAGTCAGTGATTGCTCTGGTGAAGTGACCGTGTGTGTGTGTGTGTGTGTGTGTGTGTGTGTGTGTGTGTGTGTGTGTGTGTGTGTGTGTGTGTGTGTGT
>JAUZST010006254.1:0-40407 GCA_034779995.1 Parotocinclus haroldoi
ACCATTAGAAGATTCATGTCTTTATCTTTGTATTTCTGTACACATAGTTTAACTTAAGGTTTGTCCAGTGATAGTGATTTTTTTTCAGACTAACTGTAAGTGAATATGTTTTTACAGATACCAAAATGAATAATCTATTTAGTTTTAAGAATTAAGAGCCATGCAAAAGAGAAATTGTAAGGGTAGTATTTCTAATAGCTAAGTAGTTTTCCTTTTCCATTGTACTAACATAACTGTTAATTAACTGTTGGTTGGTGGCAGTTAGTAAAACCTGAACATCCTTCAGTTTTTGCATGTACATTTGGTAAATAGATCATCACCAAGGTATGGTAGGTATCTAGTCGAATGATGGTTACAACATTAATCTTATGAGTTGAAATCAGTCTAAAGTCTACCTTAGTTACCTCAGATCTGCCAAGGTTGCCATGGAGAAAGCACCTGTGCAGCTTAAGTAATGCGTGTGTATAGTTCTGATTGTGTTCATCGTGTGTGTCTGTATTTAGACCAGTCACAACTGATGCTTAAAGAACAGGTGAAGTCAAGTTTATTGTCACATATACATTGTAGCAGGTACAATATACAGAGAATTTGAAACCATCAACCCGTCCGAACATATAATATAACAAGGTGGGGTGGAGAGACAAGACAAGAAGACGTAACTGAGGAAAACCAGAATATGGTAAACCTCGGGAAAGATTGGAGATTTTAAAAAAAAAGCCCCGCCCACATACTGTCCTTTGAGGAGTACAGTATGAGAAGATGGTGTCAATACCATTGAGAGGCCATTTAATCAATACACAGTGTTTTAAAACTCTAGCAGCACTGCTTTGTCTGATTTAGTCGTACATTGTAGCACAACATGCACTAACACATCATCACCATGTCAGTGTCACTGCAGTGCTGATTATGATTCACCACCTTGTGGGACTGTGGTGGCCTAGTGGTTATGGTACTAGACTATGGACCAGAAGGTCCAGGGTTCCAGTCCCACCTCTGCCACAGTTGGCTCCCTTAACCCACAACTGCTTGGCTTGTAAGGCTGTATTAATTGTAAGTTGCTCTGGATGAAGGCGTCTGCTAAATGACAAACATAAATGTAACCCAAATAGTACCTGATCTGTGGGGGTCCTGACCATTAGGGAACAGAGTAAATGAGAAACAAAATGTAGAGAAACAGATGGACTGCAGTCTGTAATTGTAGAAATACAAAGTGCATCTGTGTGGTAAGTGTAACAGTGAGTGTATAAACAAGGAGCCGTACCTGTATAGGTACTGATCAGTGATAGGGAAGCCCATGTTCTGATCCAAATATTAAATTTGGATATTAAATTTTAAAACGTATATATTATTACATCTTTTAGTTGTTCAGTTGGTTTTGATGTAGATGAGTATCCTATAAATGGGAGTACGCCAACGCTGAATCTGCAACGCTTCATTGAACCTGCAGTGTCTGAGAGTGCCAGCTGAACGTGCTATTCATGAGAATTCTGAGAACACAACACAGACTGAAGTTTTAGGAAAGCCTCAAGTGTTGAGCGTTTCCTCAAATACACCTGCTTCTGCATCACTGTTGTTTTTTTTTGATAAAACACTCAAGGGTTTAACGAATGAGCTTAGCATTACTATACCGTGACCAGCCATTAACAAAAATCCTACAGGGCTTATGTAGTTATTTGGGATGATTGATTTCTAATTAGAAACGAAAATACTGATTTCTGCATGATTGAGTATAGTCAGCATAATGCAAAGAATTGGTCAAATGACCATGTTGGTTTTTGAACCTGTAGGGACCAAACCTGTATATGACATATCTACACATATACCACATATATTTTGGCTTGTGAAATAGATTGTCCACCTTTCCAGATGATCCAACTTATCTTAATTGATTTATTACTGTTTTATTACAGTTAGCAGACAATTTATCAAATGTATTTTCACTGCAGTCTTTAACATTTGGGAATTTTAACCTTTGCATACGACTTCTAAGCTAATACACTTATTTGAATGAATGAGTGTATTTGCATGCCCTTAATAATCAGATTGTGATCAGATTTGTGCAGTTATCTGATCGTTCAAGTGGTCAAGCAAACCACGTACTCCAATTTCCCCGATCAGATTAAGGTCTAGAAAGCAGATTATTCAATATGATAAAGAGAGCTGCTTTTATCCTGGTTATTGGATTTCACCGTGCATACTTTCTCTGATTTCAGTAGATTTTCTCAGTCTGCACATGCAAAGTATAGAGCTGTACCTGAAGCGGTTAGTTGGCAGGTCCGAATTTGGGCGTATGTTTCTACAAATATTGGTAGTTGTTTTGGAGCTGTTCTCTAAATTGAAATGTGCGATAGGGTTTTGTGGAGCACCTGGGAATGAGTTTATTTGGGCTTGATCCATAGTACTCTCACTCCAGTGTTCCTTTATATTAAATTTGTTCAACGTCTGAAGTTAGAGGAAAATATACATGATTATTTTTTTTAGCCGATCAAGTGCGCCCTCTCATTTCATTTCAGCTTCTCTTGGTCTTGCTTCTGTTGGGGTATCTGGCAACCATGGATTTAAAGACAGCACCCAAGAAATGTAGTGAAATGTAGTATATGTAGTATATCATTTTTAACTTGTAGCAGTACTTGATAGTGTTTTAATGCTTTATGTACTTCTGCAGATTGCACATACATTATTGGAAGTGTACGTAAATGATAAATGCAAAAATTTGTTAAGATATCGTAGTTCTGGGAATAAATGGCCATAATCATCTGCAGTGTGCCCAGTACTGGGTGGAATCACGTATTACTTTCAGTTCTTTCCTAAAGCGTGAATAGAAATTAAAGAATCTAGCTTCTGAGTGTGTTGTGTTTGGAGTTGCATACCGTGTACTGACTGAGTAATGGGAGCGAGAGAGGAGGAGGGGAGAGGGAGTTGGAGCAAGGAACGGACGAAGCGCCGATGGCGTGAGGAGAGGCGAGGAGCCGCTTCCTCTCCAGGGCGAGCTCCACGCCACATCCATCTTCATCTCCGCTCTCATCTGTCACACTGCCGGAGCTCAGCCCATCCCGCCGTCCCCCTCCTTATCCCTCCTTGGAGCTGCTCTCAGCCCTGATAAATATTTAAGGCCGTTTAAAGAGTGAAATGAAGGAGAGGTGGGATGGGGTGGGGTGTCTCTCGCTCTTCCTCTCTCCCCCGCTGTAATGTAGAAGACACTGGAGGCGAGTGGAGGGGGTGCGGCAGCTCTACACTGGCAGACAGCGTGGCACCGCGCCGGGTGCGTCTGTCGCCAGCCTTTAGGCTGCAGGAGAGATGTCCTTCAGTAACTCAACTGGCAAGCCAACATTTTCTGTGCTGCTATAATGGGGTGTGTCCTCCTGGCCTGCTGCCCTGGTGATCTGTCCAGCAAGCAGATGAAATTTAATTACGGCCACCTTCAGCCTGTGCCCACCCTCCTGCCCTGCTAGCACCACTCCTGCTGGAAATGTCTACGCTCCGGTGCTCCAGATATTTTTTCTGGTTTATGTTAGCCTTTCTTAATAATATAGAAGTTGTTAATGAATCACTGGCTTTTTGTCTGTGCAGATGAGACCGTGGTGGTCTAGTGGATAAGGTACTGGACTATGGGTTCAAATCCCCCCTTTGCCACAGTTGGGTCCCTGAGCAAGTCCCTTAACAATCCCCTTGCTTGGATTGTAGACTGTATTAATTGTAAGTTGCTCTGCATAAGGGGGTCTGCTAAATGACGTAAATTTAAACATGAATAAGATGTCATTTATATCTTGGGTTAAACATTCATTTAATGTTTGCTAAACGTTCTGTTCTTCAGTCTGACAAATCGCATGTTTGTGCTCAAATTTGAGACTAAAAAAATCAATTTAAAACAACTATACACTCATCAGTATAGTATTGATTTATAGACACTTTATTAGGCATATCTAAGTATATTATATTAGTATTAGTATAGTTTCACTGTCATTTTTAAGAAACCGGTTACGTTGTGTGACATGGTGTATAGAAGATTATACGCTGTGGTCAGAAAGCGTTGTGGTGTTTAAAAGATGCTCAGTTGGTATTAAGGGGCCCAAAGTATGCCACGTGTTCCCCAACACCATTTCACAACAGCAGCTAAAACTGTTGCTCCAACACAGGGAGGATCTGTACTTTCATGTTGTTTATGCAAAACCTATTTTCCAATCTTCTGTTATGCATTTTTGTGAGCCTGTGCAAATAGTAGCCTCAGTTGCCTGTTCTTAGCTTACAGGAGTGGCACCCGGTGTTGTCATATGCTGCTGTAGTCCATCTGCTTAAAGGTTTGACACGTGCATTCAGAGATGCTACATACCTTGGTTGTAATGAGTGGATATTTGAGTTACTGTTGCCTTTCTCCTCTTATCTCTGTCATCAACGAGGCATTTCAGAGAGCTGCTGCTCACTGGATGGTTTCTAAGTCACCTTTCTTCTCAGTTCTGATGCCCAGTTTGAACTTGTCCATGTCCACATGCTTCGAGGCACTTAGTTGTTGCCATGCGATTGGCTGCTTAGATATTTGTGCTAACAAGAAGTTGAACAGGTGCGTTTAGTAAAGTAGCTGATGAGTGTGTGTGTGTATATATATATATATATATATGATTCGTGAAAATGTGCCCGTCTTCTCCTTTTGTCTCATCAGTGTTTTTCCTTTGTTTTAACTAGTAGGAAATGTTAAAATATAGACTGCGTTGCAACTGTTAAACTGGTGCAGTGGTGGCTCAGTGCATTTCACCATTATATTCCTTGAGTGTTAGTTATACAGACTGAGTCAAAAATCACAGGACACATCGCACGCTGCGTCATGGGCTTTTTTGGAAAGGCTGCCAAAACCATTGAGGTTTTTTTTTCCCATCAGTCTTCGGGCAGCCACTACGTGTCTTGTTTTACACAATCCCGGTTTCTCTGAATTTGGCTAATGTGTGTTTTCTCTGGGTGTCGCTTGTTGAAGTCTGCAGCTATGATACAGCAGCTGCGTTCCCAGGACAGCAGAATTGTCAGTTCCATCTGCACTTACCTGTGATCAACAGCAAAAGTCACAAGAGATATTACAATCTGATTACGACAGTCAATTTCTGAAACAATTCTGGTCTTCTTTGATATGCTACATGACCACCTTTCCATTGGGGAAAGACTTGTCCTGGATCCAATATGGCAGCTTTCAAGATGATGGCCATGTTCCAGACATAGCCAAAAGCCTCCGTTACTTGCTGGAGTATTCAGATATTTCACATTCCCTTTTGCTTCAGAAATAAAAGGATGTCCTATAACTTTTGGACCTGTATTTATGCTAACTAATAAATGACAGTGTGCTAAATTTGTGTTTGATCACATTGTTTGTGATCACATTAACAATAAATATGTAATTCAGTTACACACAGTATATGTGTGTTTATAAGCACATTCAAATTTAGTGGGGGAAAGAAACATTTTTCAACATGCACTGTTTGAAGTAGTTGTTTTTTGTTTTGTTTTGTTTTGTTTTTTTATGGAAAATGGTAAACGCTTATTTCACTTACACTTTCTTATCACTTTGCACCACCCTACAAACCCCAGCAAATTGTAATAAATAAATTTTGCTAACTGATTATGGTCTACCAGATATATTGGAGCCTATTTGATTTAGAGGTCAGAAAATCACATTTAACCTGATCAATATCCTCCACAGGGACCTTTAAAGGTAGGCTGAGATATCTCTAGCCTTTTTTTTTTTTTTTTTTTTGCTTACACCTCACTCTTACTGCCTCACATATTTTTCGAAAGTTGTTCCTTTCTTATGTTATAAACAGTGATGCTGCTGCTTAACACAAGTATAAAATATTCCCCAGTGCTTTGCTTTATTAGTTTTACTGGAAATCAAATAAGACACCACAGGGCCAGTACACAAAATGATTCCTTATAAATTCTTTAAAGCAACCTGTCTTTCTTTATCTGCAAAATTAGATGAAGCTTCTAAAAGGAAATATTATATATAAGACATTTTTTAAAAGTTAAAGAGTACGGAAATTTTTAAAATTAGTTTTCAAAAGTCTCTACAGGCAGTTCAGTACGTGCACCCTTTTTCCACATATGCATGTGGTTTTGCATTGTTTGTATAAAATACAAGAATAAGATGCCTTCATTAAGGCAGCATATGATACTTTACAATCTCAATGTTCTTTTCTGCATTAATGCTACTATCATAGAAGTATAAATTATTCTATAATTTGTTTAATGATATTGTCAAGTCAAGTGTATTTATGTAATGCTTTTTACAATGGTGCAACCCAAATTTAGCAAGCCTTGAGTGACAATGGAAAGGAAAAGCCCCCTAAATGTAGACGCGAGAAACCTTGGGAGGACCAAGACTCAATAAGGGACCTGTCCTGCTTGGGTGGTCTAGATGTTAATTGAAATACATAAGTTGTAAGTTGTAATAGTAAAATTAAGTAATTCATAAAAGTTAAATTAATAATGGAATAGATTTAGGTATAATATATTTAATATCTTCTCATAAGCCTAAATATAAAAATATTAATATATTTTCCTAATTACTAAATGATGGAGGGAGTTACTGCACTCTGGAGTGGCCAGGGTATGGTGCGACTGGTTTCTATAGATGAAAACCAGTAGAGTGATCCTGAGGTGGAGGAATAACTAAGTGTGTGGTGCTGGAACTTGTACCGGAACATCAACTCGGAGAGAAAAGAGAAAATATAGTTACTTGTGGGTTAGGACCACAGAGTCTATTAACTATCACTGATGCCAGGTGCAGCATGAACCTCCGGCATCATTAACTATAGCAGCTTAGCTAGAGGGGAATAACCAGAAGTTAACACAGCCCAGAGGCAATCTGAGCCATGTGTCCCAGTCTAAATAAAAAAAAAGTCTTTTTAAAGTGTCTGAATCTTGAACTAAAGTCGGGAGTTTATTCCATATCTGGGGGACCAAGTATGAGAAAGCTTTTCCCACTGCTGTACTTTTTAATTATAGGAACTGAAATAAGCTTTATATGTTACAAGAGGTACTGTATAATCAATGTGAAATGTAACTGGCAACCAGTGTAGAGAATACAGAACAGGACTGATATGATCAATTTTTTTTTAGTTCTAGTAAGCACATGAGCTGCTGCGTTGCGCACTAGTTGGAGTTTATTTAGAGATTTCCTAACGCATCCAGCAAGTACAAAGTTTGAGGTTATAAATGTATGAACCAGTTTCTCAGCATCTTTCTAAGTTTAGCAAAATTACATAACTGCAAGAAAGCAATAGTGTGGTGTTGCTAATGTGCACGTCAGAGTAGAGCTATGAATCAAAAGTAGCATATAAATACAAAGTAACACATTTTTTTACAGTTCGACTGAGCGTTATGCGTTATTATGCATTTCAAATACCTTCCAGTCATTATTTAAGGAACACTGTTTTTAAATATTGAAATTTTCTCACACATTTGTTGACAAACTGAAAAACTTTGCCCATCTTTTGTACCTGCTGATATGAAATCACATTGCTATTTTAGTTTACATCTTATATCTAGCCCTAAATTACCCTGTGCCTTCTTTTGTTTTGGAATTACAGGCCAAAAATGTAGGAATAGATATAATATTAGCCATTGGAATAAATTTGACCAGACAATCCATATATATTGTTCATAAGGTCTGCAATGGAAAAAAAAAGTGTCAGTATATTTTTGTTATTTATTTATTTTTGCATTTTCCTTACTGTGAGAGATTGTCTGCTTTAGAATTGTAAATAAACTAACAAGATCGTCTGATTTTGCCGATTTAACAGTTGCGATAATTTTCCAATTAGAACAAATCTTGAGTGTTTGAAAATGCGGTGACAATTTCCACCTACAGTAGATTTTGTGTAATTATCATACTGGAGTAAATACCTATTTATCAACTGTCTTCTCTATTACACAGCATGGAGGGATTTACTTGCAGGTCATTTATTTGTTAATAACCAAGATTTTAAAAAAGCTTAAATGTTTATGTACAACTTGCTTTAGATATCAGAACAAGATGAAAACAGACACGACCAGACATTGTCACCAGTTACGTGAGTGGTCACAGGCTTTGAATTGCCAACTGGCAAAACTAGAAATTTTGAATTCCAGTTCTCTCTTGGATCAAGCTGCTACCAATGGGCCCTTGATCAGGCCCAAGGCTGCTTTTTGTCATTGTAATTTTTAAATGCTGTAAATGCAAGAGTCTGTTTTAAATGCTGGGTTTAGTTTCAAACGAGCTCACTTCTTACTTTATGCCATGTGATCATGATCAATTCTGTATCATGGACCATAGCGCCGTCTGATCATCTAACTCAATCATGAATTAGAAATAATCAGTGAAGTCAATAATACATGAAGGCAAAAGTAATAAAAGAAAAAAAGTTGTACATTTTCTTTCTGGAACAAATTGATTAACCATTCACAGTGCAGACTGCAAACGCCATGTGACTTCCATTAGGAGCAGTAACATTTCCTGTAGCTAATGATCACAGTTGCACGTTGAGAGGAGGAATAGCATTCTAGGATTTCTTGCATATTGCAAATGGTCCTGGCATAACCTTTCAGTTGGGTCAACGTCTATTCTATGGTGACCATTTCAAAATGTTTTTAATGTATCTTTTTGTTATTCATTTATGCAGTACATGGTGGCATTTAAGCTTCGGGTGGAACTGTTACCCTACAGCATGCTTCACTGGGATGGAATTTTGGTGTTGGTTTACAGTGAATTTTGGCCACCAGATGATGTACTGTAGATTTCTGCCAAAATGTTAAACGTATCTGTTTATGTTTAGTGGTGATTTATACGGTCTTTTGCAGACCTCAGCAATGCAGAAATGACATTTGAGAGCAGTTTACTTTAAAGTGAGCTGCAAGGTTTTCACAGTTTTAGAGATTCCTGCAGGTTGTTTGCTGTTACTGTTTGCTTGTCTTTCCTTTTCGCCATTACGCACTCTGCTCGTCGGTTTGGTATTTGCAGGGTGGCCATACGTTACGAGAGTACAATGACTTGACAAGCAAATGTTTGTTATTAATGTCATTTGAATGAAGATCAGCGAAGACTTGTGTGCACGAACGCGAATTATTCTTTATTATTCTTTCCTTTCTTTAAGATTAAGTGTGCATACAGCTCAGGAATACTTGCGGTAATAGACACGAGACATAGCGCTCACATCTTTCAGGAAAGGATCAATATCTTGGATGGCATAATTGATAATGAGCTTCTTATACGCTGCTGTTTAAATAGAAATGATTAAATCGTTCATGAGAGATACAGTTTCTGCATTCACCACAGCCATGTGAGCCTCAGATATTAATGCTAGATTGTGTTCTCCACCTCACGTATGATCTATGGATTAAGTAACATTCTAAAGTTTTCAGGATTTATGAGAGCATATTAAACATAACGAATCAGGCATATGAATTGGACAGGATATCACACAACCATTAGCAAGATAAATAACTAATCAAAAATGTTTTTGGAAAATGATGCTAATAGCGTGTTGGTCAATGTGTTGATTACAAACATGGACATAAATTGATTTCTATAGCACTTTTTACAATGGCACATTGTCTCAAAGCAGCTTTATAACATTATATTATCTTAAAAGGCCAAATCCAAGGAAAAAAAGCTCCCTGAATAAAGAAGGAGGAAACCTTCGGAGAACCAAGACTCAAAAAGGTATCCATCCTCCTTGGTTGGCCTAGATGTTAATTGAATAATTAAGTTGTAGTAATAGTAAAATCAAGTAAATAATACAGTTTAATGAATTTAACATTAGTCATTAAATTCAAAATAAATAGCCAAATAATAGATTTAAGTTAATGAGTCCTTAGCATTTAGTTATTGGAGGCACATTGACTCCTAATAACTAAATAATGGAGGAAGTTACTGCACTCTAGTGGGACTGGTTATTCTTAGACAGGGTTTGGCTTTACTTTTTGTATTTAAAGCTAATAAAGGTATGAGCAGTTTAACGTCCTCCCTAACAGCAGAGGTCTTAAAAATTACTATACGTTATCTACCATATATCTACTATAAAAATCTGTCTTTTAAATAGGCCCAAATACTTTACAGTCCTGCCTGAAGTTACAGTGTAAAGTACTGAACTGAACTCTATTTACCGCTTGTTGCTCAGTCCTGTGTTAGTAACTTGCGTAATGTTACGCCGTACGCTTTGGCAGAGTATTAGAATTGTTTTGTTGTGTAAACAGGTTCACGTTCACTCAGCCTTTTTTCATTGTTTTTATAATACTGTCTATAAATGCATTTTTGCATACTATCTTCTTAATTGTTACAACTTTAAGCTACAGAGGGTACTAACAGTTCATCACTGTATTTCCTGTCGTTGTGTATTTCTTTGATTTCATAAAAGGTTATTCGGGTGTATAACAGCATTGTTTTCCTGTGTGTCTCTGACACATTAAGTATCGTCTGCACAGTTTCTTGTGAAAATACCCTTTATATTTATATTACAGACGCATAAAAATACTTGATGACTAGGCTAATCCTTTTTACGGAACGTAATGCGTTAAATAGTGAATATCTGCACAGATACAGATTATAAATCCATTGCATTAAATGTCATCTCAGTTATACATTTCTGTTCTTTGACGGCCACAACATATTAAAAGCGAGGCATAGTTACGTAATGCTAATACATATTTTTATAGCACAATATTAGAAGCTGTTTGGAAGTACTTTATATTTTTATATTTATTCTTGTATCATTTTAGATTTTGACCGATACGCAGCCTATTGTAGTTTTTTTGTTGTTTGTCAGATTATATCTGTTACATACATGTCACAAGCGAGTTACAATATGAATCAGTATGATACAAGTTACAATATGAATGCATTCAATCGATAAATGTATTCTTTTTATTATAAGAATGAATATTAGTTCAGTTTCTAGGGTTTCTTGTACAATATAAGCTCAGCTCGAAGCTACAAGATGAGTGATTAGGATGCTTTACTTCTCTAGGCCCTGACCACAATTTATGGGAAAATTAACTACTGAGTTTGCTAATGAGTTAACTAATGTACTGTTTTGCATACTTTTTTGCAATTTTGTGTGACAGGCCATGTGGGAGAAACAGGTAGCAGAAGAAGGAACGCCCCTCAGCAAGTACTATAACCAGTGGAAGAAGTTAAGAGAGAAGGAGATTCAGCTGGAGATCTCTGGAAAAGAGAGGGTATGTGTCACCAAAGCAATGCACAACTGGCCTTATTATACCAGTTATGTCATTAATGCAGTGAATGTTAAGGTCTGGGATATTTTCAATAGTTGGAGAACAGTAAGTTCATTACATAGTCAACAGGTTGGGTGTCCAGGAGTGAAAACTTGTACTATGGACAGATTTTGTTATGGCCAGATGGCCAACATCTCCTGTACAATAACAAGATGCGGGGTGCTCTCATGCAGAAAAGCTAGGTACCTACCAACAGGCGTCTGAGAAGGGACAAACTGGTTAACAGGCCTGCTGCCCAAGGCTCATTAATGCACAAAAGCAATGAATCCTATCCCCTTTCTTCCAAATTGACAGAGGAGCTACAGTGGTACAAATCACAGAAATATTTAATTCTGGTCACGAGAGGAAATGTCATACACACAGTCCAGCTCCCCCTGCAGAATATGGGTTTGTGTAGTCCCAGACTGATCAGATTACTCACCATGCTAACTCATATCAACCATCAAAAGCAAATACCATGGCAACACGACTGTCAGAATTAGAACTTGGAACAATTAAAGATGTCGTCTGGTCCAGCATGTGCTGTTTTATTTTCCTTCGAATGGAGGACCAGGTAGTGGCACCAGGATGCACTGTGAGAAGAAGACAAGTCGGTGAGGGAGTATAATGCTCCAAGTAATGTTCTGCTGGGAATCCCTGGGTCCAGACCATCATATGGATGTTAATTTGAAGCGTTACATTTCACTAAACTTGGTGGCTGTTGTGACTGAGTAGTGTGTATGGTTTGCTGTATAGCAAAGATTTGGTGTTTGTGTACTAATTCTGTCTGATTGGTGAACACTTTGATTTTGCAAAAGATAAAAATAAAACATTTGGGTTCCAGGGAACATTAACCAATACGTTTATTTTAGAATCCAAATATAGCAGCGGTTCAGTGTATCCTGAGAGCCCAATCCCTGTCTCTCCCATATGTGTGTGCGAGAGGGAGAACGAGCGTGCTGAAGCTGGAGTATGTCCATAGGGCGATAATGGAGATGACACCAGGCGGAGTGTTGGCGTCAGGAAAGCGGCAGATTGGCGGAGGAGGCTAGGACGGGGAGAGAGAGGGATGCAGGAAGAGTTTGAGTGCTCAGGGCTGCAACCCAGGCTTTGATCCAGAGCCCCCACACCCGGATCTGATTACGCCCTCCTCCCCCTCCTCCTAATGCCACTGGAGCCGCTTGCCGCCACCTCCATCATAACACCTCTGAAAACCTACACACACACACAGACTGAGGCGTGCTCTCATATTTCGTTTTTTCATAGGTAACGTTAGTAGTTCTTAGCTAAAATTCATTAAAACTTAAACCAGGGGAAACTGTCCTTATCTTCCGGATGGATTTTAAATATCGATACCCAACTTCTTTATCACAATAGGTTAGTGGTATTCTGTGTATAAAATGGTACTATTGCTATTCTGCGTTTATGGTGTGTAAGTGTAGCTTTGCACTAAGCTTGGATAGTAAATTATAAGTAAAAGTAGTCAAATTAGTTAAAGATTTTTACAGAACCCTTATTATATTATAAGCGTAATACTTTAGCTGCAAGTTGATATCAAAAATAGAGTTAATATCAGTTATTCACGCACATTAATTCATATCAGCATCTAATCAGATTCTACTAGAGTCTAGTCTAGAATAATTCAGGTTACTTCACAAGACCAAAACTTCACTATCTGTTCCACCTTTGCTTAAGGTATTTTTCCTTTTTTACCTTAAAATCTTAATAGAATTTTTTTAATTATGATTTTTTTTTTTGTTGGTTTTCTGGTAGGATTAAAGATCTAACCTTTAGTTGCATTAAAATTATTCTAAGATTTATTTTATATTGTATATTTATTTATATTTATACTTTTATAGGCACGTTTAGAAATAACAAATGAAATCTAATTTAAAGTGCTTAAACTTGCATGTTATCTGACTGTTTCGAGAAGTGGCTTTCCATGATTTCTTGATTTGGGGTATAAATATGAGGTGGGTAGGACAGTGGTTCGGTGGGTAACCCCGCTGCCTCCACGGGCTTCAATCCAAGGGTGGAACGGCCTGGTCTCTGTGGGTTTACTCTGTGTACTCAGATTCTCTCCCATATTCCAAAGACATGCGTGTTTGGTTAATTGGTGTCTCTAAAAATGGCCCTTAGAGTGTGATCACGTGTGTCTGCGATGGACTCCTGCCTTTGAGCTCAGAGTTGCCGAGTGGGCACCAGCTGGCCGGCAACCCTGTGTGGATTAAGCGGAAGATAGGTTGGGCATGGGCTATAAAAAGCTACTTGCATATATTCACTGTTAGGGCAGTATAGTTTCGTAACTATTTTTATGTGAAATACAATATCGGTTATGGTTTAAAGTGGAAACTCAATGTGGGGAGCTATGTCATTGTGCATTTAACATGTAGATAGATTTGGCATGACCATTGCTAGTTATGCAGTCCCCCTAATTACTTTTTTGTGTTTACATTTTTTTTGTAGATGGAAGAATTGAACTTCCCCGAAATCAAGCGCAGGAAGGTCCAAGAAAAGAACGAGGACAAGAAGGAGTTTGCTGGGCTCTTCGAGTCAGACAGCGATTCAGACAGTGGTGACCTCATGCGCAAGCTTAAAGGTAATAGTTTATATTTTGATGGTACGTTATATACGTCAGTTCAGTTCAAAAGTTAAGGAATCACCAAAGCGTAAATACTTGGGTGTGATGGGGGAGAACTCCTATATCACCTGATGGTTTGGCAATATATCACAAACACACCAGAGCTAAAATTAAAAAGTCATTAGGATTTAAAGCGAGAGCTGTTGATTGGGTCCCTAATTCAGTCACACTACTGTACTCTGTTGTGTATATATATTGTGATTTTTTTTTTAGATGCCTGGGTTTTTTTCAGCTTGCACTGAACAGTGTGTACTGTTGGAAAAGGTCAACCATTTATTTTCCTTTTAATAGAGTATTTTGGTCCAGGTATGTACCCAGAGAAGCAGCAGTATGAAAAGAGGTGGTGGTTGGTTTCATTTGTTTCTGAGGAGGCACAGTTTGGCCCTATTCTTCCTTAATTGACAGCATTTTGTGATCAAATAAGTAGGTGGGAGTTGGAAACAAATAACTTGTTCAAGCTTGGTTCCTAATGCCAAACATTCAGCTAGTGAGTAAAAGATCAATGAAAGCAGTGACACAAAGTTGGTTGTTGTAACTTCCGCTTCTTTTTAAACGTCTTTAAATGTAACTTCTTGTCGTAACAATGGTGTATCTAGGCTAATTAATGAGAAGCACATATAGTCACATTAGATAACTTACATTTAGTCATTTAGCAGACAGCGTACCCAGAGTAAATTACAACTTATACAGTCTTACAATCCAAGCAATTGTGGCTGTACAGTCTTGCTCAGAGATGCTCCAGTAGCAGCTTAGCAGAGGTGGGATTTGATCCCTGGAACTTCTGGTCCATATTCCTGTACACACACTGCAGTCCAAATCTATTCCATTTAAGGCCCAGAGTCCCAGCTCTTCTGTTCTGCAATCCTAACATTATTGCAAATAATACAAGTTGGTAAATATTGTTATTCTAATATTTTATCGCACTGTCAGTTGTATCACAATGTTAGACATACTACTATTATTAGTAACATTAATTACTATTAATTAATTAAAAGACTACTATAATGGCAGACTGCTCTGTGCACTTCTGTAAATAGTCACACGTGTCACGGGAATTAATTAATTTGAAATGTGGAATTAGTCATTCTTCTTACATAAAGTAGTTTTTAATCAAAAGCAAATGAGTGAGAAGTTAATCAAAACAAAGTGAAATTTATTAAAAGATCAATGCATGAAGGTCAGGGCTGTGTTAAGAGTGGGGATTGTTTCATTTCTTTTTTTCTACACAAGTTGCTTAACTTTCTCTACAGAGCTGTACGCTCAGCCAAACGTTTATCTAACGAGTATGTTATATTCATTTAATATGAACCACTTATGGTTTATTTTAAATGAATAAACAAACAGCCATTATTCTGCTATTTATACGCTAATGTGCAGCACAATGAGATTTTTCTGGCATGTCCCAGCTTGTTACCAGCTGGGCCAGAGTTAGCTTTAATTGGTGCCCCTGGAGTAAAAAGGGATAAGGGCCTTAAGATCCCAACAGTGGCATCATGGCGGAGTCTAAATCAACTATGAATATAGCTTAATAGTAATTAAAAATTAGTTTTTAGATTTTCCTGTCTTTTTCGCATACACTGCTCACAAAAGTAGGGGGATATTTCAAAATAAATATACAAATTTTAAATATTTTTTACTATACAAAAACATTGGAAAAGCAAGTCAAAGAAAGGTGTTCTATAATGCAAATGAGACACAAAAACAATTTTTATTTAATTGCTAAAAATGCACTGTATAAAAGGCTGAAAGTGTCTGAATGTACCCTGATCTTGAAGGTGCACATCCATTCCCAGCTCTTGCAATGCCTCTGCAACACGTCTTGAAGCTGTTCAAACGGCGCTTGGAACATCCCAAAGTGTGATTAGCAGACTGTGGAATCGATTTCAAGAGACAGGAACAATGCAGGGAGTACTAGGGCAGAGTTGCACATCTGCGCCAACAGGAAGAGAGGACCGCTACTTGACCTTACTGGCAAGAAGACGGCAAGAAGGGGACAGTGGATGACTGATATGCACCCAGACCAAACAAAATAGATTCTATTGCATTGGGGACTGCGTGCCCAGCTACCAGTGTTATGAATTCCATTTTTTGCAGAACACTATAGAACCCGTAGAAGGTGGGCTGATGAGCTTCATCAATGGAAGTGTGATAAGTGGTTAACTGTCCTTTTCTCTTTTGAGACACACAGTCATCGTCTGGTGTGAACATAGGAGAATTCATGCTTCATGTGAGAAAAGAACATCTTGGTGTTAGTCATGGTTTGGGCTGGCATCAAGCATTGGTGGTTGTGCCGAGGTCCAAGTGATCAGAAGTGGATCACTGACTGCTCTCAGATGCCGAAATGAGGTCCAGCACTCACTGTATAGTGGTTCCCTATGCTGGAGCAGATAGAAATAGGGGAAAGGCCCCACCATGCTTATCTCCTCATCAAGGCAGGAATTGAACGCATGGAAAGGCCTTCCTACTTTCCAGACCTGAATCCCATTGATCCTGCTTGGGATGTACTGGCTCCCGGTGCCTCCCACAACAGTTCTTGAGCTGGAAGTTACCCTGGAGCAAGAGTGGCAGACGATCCCACAACAACTGCTGGGCAATCTGATCCTGTCCTAGCAAAAATAGAGAATTTATTTCAACGATTTAGTGTTTACAGTTATGCTTTAAAAGTACATATGTGACACTTTTAATCTCTAGGAATACTCACTGGCTAGAAAATGGTGGAAAAACAGGAGTCCCCTGATTAACGGGAATATTTTCCGTCGTTTCAGTATGCACCCTGCTAGCTGAATGCTCATAAATGGTGCGTAGTAGCAATAGTTATAGTAGTGATTAAGACAGTCCTGTATGCCCTTTCCACTTCCTTCCCTCTAAGTTAGCGAAATCCAAAAACCCATCTGTAATGGGTCATGTGTCGGGCAAACGCCATCCTGCCAAATTCTGCAGCTTCTGATCCAACAACCTTATAAAAATTAAGACAGGCGGTGGTATTGGCAAGGGAAGATTTTTAAACATCTGTAATTTATTGGGCAGCGTCTCCTCAGAAACCTGAACTACTGTCTAAAACTGCTTTTTTTTCTCACCTATTGCACAGTCCGCAGGAAGTTTTTTTTCTTTTTACAGGCTTGGATCCTAGTAGGGGGTTTGAAATTCAAAACAGTTGACTAGGAAGATCTTGGCTGCCGCTTGGATACGAGGCTTAAGTACCTCCAAAATCAATGTATAGTTAATGGACAGTTCTTATGGGTTTTCTATGTTGATTTTCGGTCGGCCCACCCTGCTCTTATCAGGACGTTAACACCTACCTGGATCCAATAAGTGGTGGTGGAAATGAAAAGGCAAGGACCAGGCGGTGTCAGAAAACTGCAGTGGGGCTTCTGACAGCAATTAAAGTGTGTGGGGGCTCCTGGAGTGAGCGGCTGGCACCAGTGCCCAAAACTCCATAGGGTGCTTGATGTGATGGTTAGAGGAAACCAGGGAGGAAAAGGATTGAATCTGGATAGTACGTGAAATGGAATGTAATCTACGAGAATCCATGTTGATATACTGTTTTAATATTTATGATTCCTCCCCTAAGCTACAATGTACAGATAAAAGTTTGTGGACATGCAAAAATAACATGGCACGTAACATCTAACATCTTGGGTATTAGTAAAAAGTTTTGGTGCTACAACAGCTTCTGCAGTTCTGGGAAGACTTTCAACTAACTTTATTCTACATACGAACCTGTTAGGTTCGATCGATACCGAGTTCTATTTTCTCACGAATTTCTCACACTTTTGTTTTCCCCCTGAATTCGAGTGTAAACTGCACATTATTGCAAAAGTATTTAAACAAATGAAAAGAAATTACTAGAATCAGAGGTTTAACGTAGACAAAGTGCAGTACCGTAGCTCCGCTTAAATAATTAAGTAATTTCTGGTTGTATCTTAAATAACCAGGTGAATATATTTGTTTTTATTTCCGAAGAGTAACAATTCAAATTGGTGTACTTTTGTTGTTTAAAAATGTAAACAAAATGAATATTTAGTCTTCTGCAAGTCTCAGTAACATTGGGGTATGCGCCCTCTTATATCCAGAAAACACAATTGCATTAGATGGTGTAATAAACAAGAGCGCGTAATCCAACTTGACGATTCGCGTGGTCTGATTTTTTACATTGCGATGCTTCTTGTCACAATTCATTGTTACACCCCAGCTTATTAGATTGGGCATCTCTGCTTTTGGCCATGCTGCTACTTATGTTTAGTAATTTAGTTTTATGTTACAAGCCTGGGCTTAGAGGTCTGGTCGTGGACAGATAAAGTATTTTGCAGCAACTGCACTAGGCTTAGATTACTATTTTTTTATTTTTCAAGATGATCCTTGCGTGCGTCGTTTTCCACAGTCTGTTTACTCACATTGAGTTCTATTTTCTCTTGGGCTATTTTGTCTTATTCCCGCTTCAAAAGTGGCTTCTAATGCCTTTGTATGGTTCAGTGGGCGCTTCAGATGGGTGGGGTGAGGCGATACTTTAGAAACGTCTGAAATAGAATCTCCTAAACTCTCTGTCTGCATTTGCTAGTCAAAATGTTTGCACGTGGGAGGGAGCTTCAGCTTGCTGCTGTAAAGCTTTCACACATGTACACTGATGAACCAAAACATTATGAATACTCGCAGATCATAATTACCTTGATTATCTCATGACAACTGTGTCGAAGCCTGGAAAGAGCTAATTAAACAGTTGATTCCTGTAGTCAACATTTTGTCGGCATGATAAACGAGCAGGTGTAAAAAACGTAGGCATCACACATCCAATAATTATGGTCAGACAACTGGTTCAGAGCACCAACAGCAAGGCTTGTGGAGTGTTCTTGTACAGCAGTGGTAAGGACAGCGATTCGAGGAGGGATGAACCACCTGGCCACAGGGTGTCGCACACCCGAGACACTCTAATGTGCTAGGGTACCATCTCACAGCAACATGGTCTTTTGGGTTAATTGATTACATTAAATTGTTCCACTTAACTAGGCATAAGAAACAGAACCGCAAGAAATGAAAATGAATGAAAATTGTGACACAAAGCTGAGAAAATACATCCGCTGTCTTCTATCTTTATTTTGGTTTTTGTTATGTGTTACAAGTAGGCCTGTGACCATAACTATATCATCGCATTACTGTGGTTACCGCATTTATTTATTTTATTTATTTATTTATTTATTTTTTGGTAAAATGGATAGTTCTGTCTCTAAGACCTGACAGACTGAGCCACATGAATGAACAATTAGAGCACTCTGAGTTGTTTTGCTGAATGTTAGAGTATAATTTTGCCAAAATATTGCCCAGCGCTCAAAGTTCAAATTGAGCTCTTATCAGCAAATGGGCTACATTAGCAGAAGAATATTTCATTTTAAATCCATAGCTGCCAATGTTAAGAGCAATAAGCACAAGTGGCTGTGTATTGTCATGAGTAGATCACAGGTTTGGAGAGGATTTAACTTGGATTTGCTAGATTGATGTAAAGCACAACCTGCTTCTTGGATTATTTATTCATTGCTTATGAAGTTTACATGAGTGCATGTGGTGTGTGAAATAAAATATAAAATCAGTTCATTGTTTGGATACCATCGTATTGTGAGCGATCGCACTAGAACAACCTGGGCTTCGGGGGTCAAACATGCTTGGTCACGGTACAAATCATGTGTGAGTACGCCCTTATTATACTGACAAAGTAATACGTTCCCTTTTAAAGTTGCACTTTATTTCTATTTCTTTGGTCCTAGACTGTATACAACGGTACATCAGGGTTACATACATACACATACACATACGTTGTCACCACTGTAATTTCAGAGAAAAGCATAGGTAGCCAGAGGAAAGTTGATTATCCCATACTTTGGCTTGTTCTTGAACTTCCTTGCCCTCACTGAACTTCTGACCATCATGCCTGTAATATTAGGATACATGTCTCTGCTTGTCAGTGGTGCGCACATGGTGCTCAGCCAGGCATTGCTTTCCTTTGGCTGGATATCACGTTGTCTCGCCTCTCTCTGCCTTCTGGGTGCTGCTGCGTAATTAAGGGGGAGGAAGCATCTGCACTGAGCTCACCTAGGCAGAGACTATCAGATTATCCATCCAAAGTGCAAAGTATTCATTCACAGCTACAAAACAGATTTGACATAAAAACTTGATTTCTCACTTTGCCATTGGACGAGGCTTGAATTGATTATATCATCATCATTTCGTAATGACCCGTTTCATTCTGAAATGATTCCACAAGCCACTGAAAATCGGATTCTTTTCGCACAGATGGTGATGACGATGATGACGATGAAGGCCTTGAGGATCTCTCGGACATGAGCGGTGACGAAGAAGGTGCCTCAGAGGGAGAGGAAGATTCGGGTCAGTAATCCAGTGTCGTTTACCATTTAATACAATACTTTGCCATTAAGTTTCCTTCACTTATGGAACGGGCAAGAACAGCTATGCAGATCTCTCTATGTAAGTGAAATGTGTTTGTTGTGTAGTGAATGTGCTGTGAATGGAAACACACAGCCCTCCACAGAGCATTGCAATTCCCTTTGGAACCTCTCAGCATTCAGGCTTAGGGGTTCTCCGAGAACTTTTGTACAGTATTACTGTCTGCATCCTTTCATTTCTGCAAGGCTTGAAGTAGCTTCACCTTTAAAGATTCACAGCATCAGTGTACTTGTATGCGATGTGAATAATAAAATGCTGATGTGTTGCGTTTATGGCTGTGCCTCTACATCAAGGCACAGTAACATTCAGGCTATGTTGCATTAAGTTACAGAAGGCATCACTGCGTTCTAAATTCACTATACAAAACTTTTAACCTTTGGTGGAATATTTTATTGAATAATGCCTTGCCTTAAACACATTTAAAAAAAACAGCTTTATGCCAGTTAACAACCGCATTACATTTACGGCATTTAGCAGACGCCCTTATCCAGAGGGCCTTACAACTGATACAGTCTTATCATTCAACTTTTTGATAATTCAACAATTTACTTAGCTAATACCTGACAGTCTAAGTTGGACAGTTACAGTTACAGTTGATAACTTGGACAGTCTTAGGTAAACTTAGGGTACCGTAACCTGTCACATTAAGTTCAATAAGTAGACATAGCTGGTTTTAATTTGTTTGGGTTATTTTCTTGTTGCTTTTTAGCATTTGTTTTAATTATGAAAGGCAGTTTTAAATTGTTGTTTATTTATCGTAGGAGCACCAGAGAGAGGTCGAGTGAGGTTACCTCTCCTTCTGCTTCTCCTCAATTTGGTTGTGAATGGTTGATCCACTGATTTGCCTCTCTATGGGCGCATAATGTCCGGTTCTCTCTTTAGTTTGGATTTCTGTTTAACCTTTTTTTTTTGTAGGTTTGGAGTCCTTCCACATGAATTACACTGCTGATATTTCTAAATGAGCACGAAAAGAATCCCACATCTGATCCTGTCCATGCCCCATTGCGTTCATGGTGTTTTTGCAGTCTTGGGTGACCATACACCCTACTGAACAGTCGTTCATGTGTGACACTCTCGTCCAGTTCGACATGCTTATGTTTATTCCCAAGAATATGTCACTTTCCACTCAATCAGGATAATTAAGGCATCTCCTTTGCTTAATCGATCAGCATTATTTGACTTTTCATTTGCTTTTGTGATGATCTTTTTTTAATGAAATGAAATCAAATGGTTCTTTTTTATCGCTTCATATTGATTTTGATATGTCCCCTAATTTTGTGAGGTTTTTTTTTAATCAACAAATTTCCAAGCATACGGTCACCACACCTGTGTAAACTTGACATAAGCGTAGGAAGTGTTGGAGTATTGTTGCCCCTACCAACACTAATACTTCTAGTATTGTTATTTTTCTTCCAAATTTTGGTTTCCAAGCTCCTCCCACAATTTAAGGTGCCAACCTCTTCACTATGGCGGTGTGATGTATGCTTACATACAGTTTTTAACTGGTGCCGATAGCAACTGAAAATTTCCTCATTAGAATAAATAGGGGCAAAGTTTGCTATTTAAAACTCTATAGAACTGAATCACAATAAAAAAGGCTACTGATATAGGAATGGTACAAAAACGTTACTGCCGCCAAACTCACAAGGCATTGAAAAAGTATTGAACAGGGCTGTAGCCACACTTAACAAGCGACTTAACTCATTACTTAACTTATTCATTTACTTATTTATGTGTATGTTTATTTATTTTACAAACTCTAGTTTGACCTATAAAATCTATACTTTATATGCCGTTGGTTGTATTTGTATCTGATCACATTTTACAGCAACCAACATAGGCTGTCAAGAGAATGAAAAGTCTTTAAAGTGCTATTGAAAGTCACTTCCTATATAGGATTATAGGTTTTTTTAACAGTATAAACACCACCTCAACGCCAATATTGGTTTGAACTTGCATCTACTGCTTTGTTCTGTTTTTCTTCCCTAGATATTAGTCTATTTCTACCATATCTATCTACTAGCCTTTAAAACACGTTAAGCAGTATCATGGTTTTAATTGTTTTAGATTTGTTTAATTAAATTAGTAGTATTTTATGTTATATTATTATGTTTGTATTTTTATTATATGTATGTATTATATTATATATATATATATATGTTATATTAGATAACGCAGCCCATGGAAAATCTGCCACTTTACTGACTAGAATGAGTTGAACAATTGTATAGTTTATACCATAATGGCTTTGTAGAGCCTATCTTAGTGCAAAGCAGAATATAATCAGTCAGTCACTAAAATTGTAAGCAGATGTTTTTAGTCAGACTGAATAAACTATGTAATTGACTTATTTTGGGGTTCAGTACTCATCACCGGTCACTCCTAATGCTGAATTAATTAAAATCTTGTAGTCAATTGAAGCCATTCATGTTCTCCCTTTTCCTGCTTTTTCTGGTTTTCACAGATGGCAGTGAGGAGGCTGAGGAAAAAGCTTCTGGCTCTAAGGGAAAAGCACCCAAGCAGGTGTCTAGTGTGGAGCTGCAGGAACTGGCAGAAGGAGACGAGGATGTGGTCGAAGACCTTGAGCTGTCGGACCAAGACTGAAGACCTCAGCGATTTGGCAAGCTGTTTTGGAACTTGCAGACATGGATTGTATAACGAAAATTGAAGCTGTTTAATTGATTTGTACATTTGTCACTTGGACAACTCAGCCAACCAGAAACTCAAGTTTCTGTACATCATTACTATACAATCAGTTCAATTTTGTGGATGATAATTTGTTGTATTCTTCGGTTACCAGTGTATTATATATTGTCTTAACAATATATTGTGAAAAGATATCAAATAAAACCTCTCTTTTGGTATATAAATTACAGGATGCTTTTTGGACTTTTGTCATAGACAATATACAGTATTTGCTATTGTGATTTGATGACCTGAATGAATGTCTGATCATGGTAAATCCAAGATTTACCGTTTTTGGATGGGATTCAGATGCTGTCAAAATAACAAAAGAACTTGTTTCTGCTCAATGTTAATTTTATCAGTTCAACCTACCATATAGATGCACTTTATAATTCCAGAATTACAGTCTGTAGTACATGTGTTTAATTACATGCTTCATTAGTCCCCTTTACTCTGTTCTTTAATGCTCAGGATCCCCACAGGACCAGCAGAGATCAGGTACTAGTTGGGTGGTGGGCCATTCTTACTGTGGTGACACTGACATGGTGGTGATGTGTTGGTGTGTGCTAGTGGAGTTATTATGAAGTGTGTTTACATGCTTTTTGTAATCAGATTTGTTAGCATTTTTATTAACAAATATACATGCACTCAGTGTTCAGATAATAGGAAACCTGTTTACATGATTTGGGCAATAATGGGATTTCAAACTTTATTATTAATATTACATATCGAAATTCTTATTTTCCTCAAGCATAGATTGTGTTTCAAGAGTCATCCCGAGTGATTGGTAACCAGATCGCTGTGTTTATTTTCAGGCTGCGACCTGGCAACCGTGTAGCATGCATGCCGAACCTGAGAAACGTCACTGAAATCAGAAGAATGGGTTACATACGCTGAGAAATCCAATTCCAATTCTCACTTCATACTCTGATTTCAAGACCTTTAACTGATCCAGGAAATAAGATTATGTTGTTTACATAAACACTTGAGTAATTTTAGAACTGCAGAAGTAAAATTAGATAATTAAGTGCATGTATAGACAATCTGTGTTTGGTGTTAATTCACTGTTCACTCTGACATGAGTATTACTATATTGCGCCACATTGTAAATGTAAAGTCAGAGACAGTAGCTCATCTGTTGTTCATTTTATAATTAATTAGTCCTCATATGATGCTGTATAGAGGATCCTGGTGTCTGGGCATTTTTGGTAGGTATGCTATTTTCAGTCTTGCAGTGACACAGGGGTGTGTAAAATCTCCATCAGTAGCCTATTGCTGTGTGTCTCTGATCCACTCATACCATCACAACACCAGCGTCACTGCAGTACTAAGAATCGTACAGCACCCAAATAGGACCTGATCTGTGGTGATCCTGTGGAGGTGATTCAGAAAATGTTTGCTTTGTGGAGAAAGTATACCCTGTTCATGAGAGAGGCAGGGCCTAGCCCAATACCAATACCAGGCTGACATGACAACCAATCAGCACGTCCCCTGCAGCACTATATTAAACAACATTGTACGTTTGTGGGAATTTAGACTTTACATGTAGCGCATAGGGTGTTTTTTTTTTTTTTCAATCTCCTGTTCTCTTAATATAAATATAAACTGTAAAAGGTGAATTCTGATAACAGGATTTGTCTGTACAGTTTATAAATACCGTATGGTTGGAAGATTAACTTTACTTTGAAAGCTTAGTTTGCGGAGTCTAGTTCATGGTAACTTTGACATCTTGAAATCTGTACAAGAGCCTCTAAATGTTAATACGTTTTCTAAAATTATTCTACTGATGCTGTAAAATGTTACTACACCGTAAAACCGAACTGCGCATACATATTTTCATTCTTGAGGATGCCCTGCTGGCGACTGATCTCTGGTGAGTATTTTGGTGGGTGGTACTAGTGTGGAGATTTGGGAAGCTGCTAAGATCCAGGCTATCAATATCTTCTCTGATCCTCTGCCAACCTGCTGCATGAAGCGCTGTTCTTCTGCCAAAATGTCCCTTAAATCCTCTGATTTTGCTCATTGACAGATTATATTTAAATCGTGAAAACTGGGCATGCGCAGTCCTTACTCAGGATTTTTAAGGTATGTATATTACTGTAGATCAAAATGATAATTGTTATACAAACATTGTTGGATATACACTCCCTGTTTTTTGCATCTGAATAATTGATAAAGTGAGGAAGAACTGGCAAGTACGGCTCTGGCAATACTGTGGTGGTGTATAGAAGGTGCTTACTAGTTAAACATGTCAACCTACACAAACAAATGTTTTCATTTCCATTTTAGGTTCTGTACCTTGGGGAAATGGGACCCTGGATATTTGTTTGAGAGTAGAGACGTTGAGATTTGAATACTGGGCACAAAGGGTGCAAGAGTCCACTCGTAAGACTGTGTACACCTTCCCTAATCTGCTTCTGCCATTTAAAAACCATTTGCTGCCACAAAGCTACCTACCTATAAAATTTAATTAAAATGGAATGTTTAAATAGCATGCAAACTAACAATTGCCAAGTAGGTAAAGGTAGCTAGCATAAGGTTCCACATGATTTTATGTACGACCCCAATTCCAATGAAGTTGGGACTTTGTGTAAAACATAGCTAAAAACTGAATATGGCGATTTGCAAATCCTTTTCAAACCATATTCAAAGAATTACACTATTATTATAATACACTATTTAATGTTCAAAGGGATAAACTTGATTGTTTTTAGCAAATATTTACTCTTTTGGAATTAGATGCCTGCAACACATTCCAAAAGTGTTTGTACATGTGCAACAAAAGACTGGGAAAGTTAAAGAATACTCAGAAACACCTGTTTGGAACATTCCACAGGTGAGTGTCATGATCAAGAGTGTACGGATACTAGAGTGGCCTGTCTGCAGTCCAGACCTGTCTCCCAGTGAAAATGTGTGCTGCATTATGAAGCGCAAAATACGACCACAGAGACTCCGGACTGTCGAGTAACTGAAAAATGGAAAGATGGGAAAGAATTCCACCTACAACGCTTCAACAATTAATGTCCTCAGTTCTCAAACACTTATTGAGTGTTGTTAAAAGGAAAGGTAATGTAACACAGTGGTAAACATGCCCCTGTCCCAACGTCTTTGGGACATGTTGCAGGCATTAAAATTCTAAATGAGTGAATATTTGCAAATAACGTTTATCAGTTTGAAAATTAAACATCTTGTCTTTGTAATGTAATTGAAAAGGATTTTCATCATATTCTGTTTTTATTTATATTTTATACAACGTCCCAACTTTATTGGAATTGGGGTTGTGGCTATACATCAGTTTGATAAAACAACAGCTGAACTAGAATTGTCTGCATTTGTTCACTTTTAGAACAGTAAAATGTTCCTCAAAATTGTGTATGGGGAGCTGATAAAACTAAGTGCACAATATGATTTAAAAAATGGCTTCACTGCATTCTCAACACCTTAAACCAATGTACAGAGTGAGTCAAAAGACACAAGACTCGTTGCATCCTACCTCATACAAGTATTTGTAACTTTTTAGAGATATTTAAAGATATTGCAAATCTGATTGCGGCAGTCGTTTCAATTCTGGTCTTCTTTGAAATGCTACATGACCTCCTTCCCATTAAAAAAAAAAAATTGTGTCCTTAATCCAGCATGGTGGCTTTCAAGATGGCGGCCATAAAATAGCCTAAAAGATATGTTCCTTCACCCATTACTTGCTGGGGTATTCAGATATGTCCTTTTCCTTTTTGTTTCTGAAACAAAAGGTTGCCCTGGGTATTTTGACTCACCCTGTATACTGCTGTTTCGGGCATCTTACATTATTTTGACATTAACAATCTAAACATCTCTGCTGAATGTGGCTTAATGTATTTTGTGTGATTCCCATAGTAAATTAAAAAATCATAAACCACGATTGTACAGGGAGCACCTTTACTGTGGGAGTGCCAAAGGCCTCTGAACACTTTTAACCAATGACCAGTGAAATATTTCTTGTTCTACAATACAATGTTCTTTCATTCAAATTCAGATAAATTATACATTTCAGAATTTATTAGTATTTGGTATGTCTCATTTGTGCTATGAAAGCATGTGCTCAAGGTGGCATGGACTCCACAAGTTTGTAAAAATTCTGATGATCCAGATGTATGATCCCAGTATGATTTCACAATATGCCAAAGAGCACCTTGCGATGTTACAGAATTTGTGAAGACAGTGGTCTTCTAGTAGTTTTTTTCATAATTTCCAGGTGTCTTTTGGATCATTATCATGTTGCAATATGGCTACACCTCCACAGAGATGCAAACAAATGTTTTCCTATACTATATGACTTCCACTATACTATAAAATGTAGTTGTTTTATTGTCCTGGGCATTAATATATGGAAAAATAACATTTGATCATTAACTGTGGAATGCTGAGGCTGTATTGTGATCTCAAAATAGTGTTCAGTGTTCAATTCACAAATGTTCAGTGAGACACAGGCTCTAAATAGCTTACATTGGGTAAGATATTTAAAAATGATAAACTACAAATCAGAAAAACTTGATACAGTATAAAATATGCAAAGTAAAAAAATGCAGTTTACAATCTGAGCACCCATGAGCGCCAATCCCTCAGATAGCCCTGCATCAAGAACTGTCATTCATTAGCTGCTGATATGACCATATGGGCGAGGGGTTAATAGGGCATTTGTCACAAATACCACTAAAATTGTTACTGTGCAAAACATAATGTTATGTTAACCATGTCCACAAGTAGAGTCGACTTCTCTGGGCTCGGGAGCATCTAAGATGGACCATCACACAGCGGAGAAACGTATTGTCGTCACTGAAATCAGTAATCCAGATCTGAATAGATGTGCGCTCTGGACCAAAGATGAAAAGAATCGTCCAGACTTTTATCAGCAATAAGTAAAAAGGTGAGGTCTGTCATGGTATAGGATTGTTTCAGTGCCCTTGGTAAATGTCATTGTTTTTATAAATTGCAGTTATCTTATTTTGTTGAGAAATGGAAGATCCTCTACCCATCTTTGATTAGCCTTTCCTTAATACCACCTTTTTACCAAGTCATGATTACAATCACTTGTTGACATCACCTGTTTGAAATCACATCATTATTTACATTATTTACCTCTTTGCAATTGATCCCGCCCTGACCTTTTTGGAATGCGTTGCAGGACTGCATTGTTATCAAACAATCAAAAGAAATTGACCAAACAAATCGTGAAATATCCTGAAACACACATCTGCAATTAAATTAAAGTCAGTGTAAGACATTATTTTTTATTTTCAATCGAATTTGGAGTTGTAGTTGTCGAATGGCTGTAGGGAAATGTAGGCAGGAATAAAGTGTGACAAGCAGTATTTTTGACCAGTCTGCTCTTACCTAGATTCAGTATTGCATGGTAGCTCTGTGCTTGTTTTTGCTGTATAGAACCTGTTACATAAACCTTATTGCTGCATTGTCTCAAATAATGCGTAGCTGTTTTTTATGTATCTAAAGATGAAAGACTCTTTGTGCTTCCGTTCAGTGCTCCCAAATTATGGAATTATATTTCTGTTTTGGTACTGCCTGGAATCGGACAGAAGTGAAATCAGGACACCAATCAGCCTCAGCTGGACAGCATTACTAAAAATCCTGCTTTTGCTGAAAATTTGGCATGCATGGCATATGTGTAAGTACTCATGCGTATACATATGAGTGACACTCGGATTTACGCAGCTCTCTGTCTGAGGCATCACACATGGCACCTGGAGCTGGCAGTCACAGCGTGTAGTAGGAGGTTTTTTAGGCAGGGAGTCCCTAAGGGTCAGTTGTTTTGTGAATGAGGTGGGATGGTGAGGACTCAGAGGCCATGGCCCGGGACTGAACTCTACGCTCTGACAGCTGCTCTTGACCTGAGCCCCCCTCTCCACATGCACACAGACACACACGCACACACCCTGTCCGTGGGATTTACCGTCCAGCCGGGCGCTGCTCCCTAACTCGACTGCAGAGGAGGAGGTTGGAAAAACAATAACAGAGGGAAAAGCATCTGCAAGTTTTTCATAGGATTTATTTCACCCATTGGTGAATAGAAAAATAGGATGAAGGCAAAACACTGACGGAAAATCTAGAGACAATTTTAATTCATTGCATACATTAAAAAAAATTGCATAAAGAGCTTTGTGCCTTTCATTTCCCTGCAACAAAGACAAAGGAAAAAAGTTTTCTTTGGGATTGGTTTACAGGACAATTTATTTATACAATGTATTCTGTCAATCCACCTACAACAAAAATTGCTATAAATATTTTCTCCTTGTATTTATATGCTTAAGTAGCATCTAAAATCGGGACTCAATATTTCAATTAGAATACATAGCAAATAAAAAAAAAAATCGAACAAAAGTGCTACCAAGTCAGCCTGTCACATTTTGTTCAATAATAAAAATGTAATTCGTGCAACAACACTTAACAAAAGTACCACTTATGTAACCTTCACTATATTCTCCTCTAAAGCAGATTTTTTTTTTTGTACAATTCCGTATAACCTGACCTCTCTATGACCTCAGCCTATCTAGACTAGCACCCGGATCTGGAGATTAGATATCCTCAACCAGCGGACCAGCACAGAGCCGAGGTACCAGGAAACCAGATGATGGCTTTTGGTCATGAGTGCTCTATGTCTTTCCAGCTGAGCACACATTTTTCTGAATGTCCTCCGCAGAGCTCAGGAGCAGCTCATGTACCTTGTCTGTTTGTCACAGGGAATCTCAGAGAAACTGTACAATAGCAAGTAGAAGTTAAAAATTCCACAGGTCCATTCATCTTTGGTATTGGACTGTGGAATGCATAGTTGAACTGATGAGGACCTGACGAGTTCCATGCTGCATTTGAATTCACTCATCTCTTATAAAGATTCCATGTCTCCTAACCAGACCAATTCCAGAGGATGTTAAATGCCTGGGAGCTGAAGGGACAGAAAACAGCAAAATAAACAGTCTTTTATTCCATAATTCTCAGCTCTGAAAGGCTTGAGTACTGTAGAAAGTTCACCACTGCAAACGCAGGTTCGGCTTGTCTGTCTGTCGGCCACAAAAAATGCTGTTTGTCTCTCTCTCCATGTCTCTGGCAAACCGTTGAAGCGCTGCTGTCTGCTCGTGTTCCTCTCTCATTCCGCACACACACTGTTGCTTCCTGTCTCGTCCCCAGACCCCATTCGTTCATCTTTGGATTCGGCTTATTTTCAGCCACTGGGTGGGTCCATTCAGGCTTGCATTGTTTCTGTCTCTGTACAATTCTTACCACGTTATAAGTGCCTCACCGGAAAGGTCCTCAAGTTTTTGATTTTAGGAGGAGGGTGAAAGGAAGAAAAGCGTAGTTCAAAGACATCTGCTCTGCCCATCCCCCTCCATGTCCGTCTTCTTCCTGTAGAGCTTTTCCAACCATACAGGGAAGCAGACGGCGTTTTAATGGCCATCTTTATGAGGGAGCTTTAGTGGAGTCGTAAGCTGCTCCCATAGGGGGCTTTCCGTTCTCCTGCCTTGGAGGAGCAGGGCAGGCCGGAGGAGCGTTGAAGGGAGAGGAGGTGCTACGGGCAGAGGATGGCCGGGTCTCTGCAGGCAGGGGGTCTTGGTCTGGCGGGCGCAGAGCAGATGGTGCCAGTGGGAGAGCCAGCGGGAAGCTGGTCATGTAGAATATTCTGCCAGTGCGTCGGGCCACCTGAGGGAAGCAGACACATACATGCCAGTGTTAAGGCTCACACAAGCTGCAGGCAGAAAGAGAATGTTATTTTTCCCTAAACTGAATATAGAAATAATGAAGATTTAGATTTGTAAGTGTACTGGAAAGGGTCAATCAGCCAGAATATGTTGAGTTAAGTTTTGCACTGGTGCTCAAAGTTGACAACTATCAGGTTTTGAGCATGGAGGACTCATGGTGAGCACAATCCTGCCTTTGCTGTGGGGCAACACACTGCCCCAACATCTGGTGTGATGATCTGGGGTGCCAATACATATAACAGTTGGTCACCCCTAGTTGTGATATCGAAAGACGCTAACAATTCAGAAATATGTACACAATACATCTTGTGGTGGCCCCTTGTGTTGCCTTTCATGGAAATATTTAAAACTGGCATTTTTCTGCAGGATAATGCTCGCCCAAGCGTAGCAATGGTTTCCCAGGAATGTCTGCCAAATTGCAACAATTCCTTGGCCTGCTTGGTCACCAGCTTTATAGCCAATCAAATTTTTATGGGACCAGCTGGGATGTCGACTTCAGCAAGCTATGACTGTGCAGGATCTACAGGCCCAACTGCAACATCTGTGGGCAAATGGGCTGCAGAATACCACAAGGATACAAAAGCCGTATCCCGACTTGTATCCAATCTAGAGGTGTCCTAACAGGGTACTAGAGCCTTTTTTCAGCTGGACAGTTTTCCTCAATAAAATTATCCTTTTGGTCTAATATTGTAAACACTTACTGTTACACATATCATCATTACATTCACACAAAAATTCATCAGATCCCAATGTCTCCTTCTTAGTGAGTTATAACTCGAGTATCTGTCGCTTAAATGGCCATCGATGCTGAGAACTACTTTAAATAAATCAAAATATACTTGATCTTGGACCTCAAACAAGTCTTAATTCAAGTTTCTCACTTTTGGGAGCTAAACTGATAACCTTTGGTTTACTAGCACAGGCTTCCCTTAATTTAAAACACTTAGTACCTGAGAGCGGATTTTGAGAGCTGGGCCAAGTTTGAGCCCCATGTGATTGAGCAGGTGCTCCTCGGTCAGGAGGGCCAGAGTCTCACCATCAATAGCCTGTTCCCGAAACACCTAAGAAAACAGTACCGACCTCAGTGGCATAGTCACATGCTCTAAAAATGTATGTTATTAAAAGTCCATTAGGCATGCAGATTAGCAATCACAATGAAATGTGGTGTGCTTTTGGTGAAAGTGTGGATGGATGATGCGTTATGCATGCATATGTTTGGGAAATGACAGAGCTGTGAGCGAGACAAAGATAAGAGCAGTGCGGAGCGGCCCATGGCCAGCGCTCAAAACAGTCGATTTAAAAGCAGCTAGCCGTCTCTTTTAAAATGCTTTTTTTTTTTTTTTTTCAAAATTCTAATCACAGCTAATTCTTGCTACTGTAGAACTATAATTTGCAACCCAGCTGTCCCACTCCTCTATGCTGTCCATCTCCGACGTGCCCCTTGTTGAAGGAGGCCGGGGAGAGGAAGTGTGTGGCGCTCTGCTCCTGCTCTTGTCCTCACCTGAGCGTACTCTCCACAGCCTGCCAGGCTGCTGATGAAGCTGCACACCTCTTCCACACTCCACTTGCTGATGTCCTCTGCTGCCGCCACCGCCGCCTCCTCCCCATCCACAAACAGACCTCCTATGGCGCCTGGCAACCCGCCGAGCCAAGAGGAAGAATAAATCATTAGAGAGAAGCCCCGTGAAGCAGCCCCTCCCCTCGCGCACACATCCACGCACATGGCTCTGTTAATGACCCCATCTATTTCAAAGTTCAGCAGGGGTCAGAAGCGAGGCCCCTTCCTAGGGGAGGTCCCTGCATATAGAGTGAACGTGCAGGTAATGTATTTCAGATGGCTAGAACTGTGCTCAGGGAGAGAAATAATCGTCTCCACGTACATTAGTAACCTTTTTAGTAGTTAAGTTATTTACGTTAATAGTTTTTCCAATATATTTGTCATAGAAAGTCTATGTATTGACTATGTATAAACAAAGTGTTAGCAAAGTGTTTTATGTAGAATAGATTAGAAAGAATAATCTAAGTATCTATGATAAAGCATTTATGGTTCAACACTAAACAAGACCTACTCTACATTAAATGTTTTACTTTTATATTCCAAAATGATCACACTATTTACAGTATTCGTATATCACTTTTCCCAACCATCATAATTTTGCCATTTGTCATGGATCTTAAAAACGTAAGTACAGTTATATCAAAGGTGGTCACATTGGGTGGTGAAACTTACATTTATGTCACCTAGCAGACGCCCTTATCATGAGTGGCTTACAATTCATACAGTCTTACAATCAAAACAGTTATGGGTTAAGGGCCTAGCTCAGAGGCCCAACTGTGACAGCTTGGCAGAGGTGGGAGTTGAACCCTAGACCTTCTGGTCTATAGTCTAGTACCTTAACCACTGGGCCACCACAATCCCACCCTGAAATAAAAGGTTCACATGTTTTTGGCACTCACATATGTTATGTTTAACTACTTTGGGCACTTGTGTGAAGATATAGAATATTCTAAAGGGGTCACACGCATTCAAACACCACTGTAAATTTTAATGACCTGGTTTATGTTTCTGTGTCTTGTGGAATATGTTTGACTTCTGATCCTGGCTGTGGAAATATAAATAAGAAGTAACGCAGGACGGCAGACAAATGCCTGTCTTGGTATGTATAGAAAGCAACTTTGACTACAAAGTTAGAATAGGAAAGGCTATGGTGAATAGCCAAGAGTCTGTCATATTTGCGATAGCTTCTGTATCTCTCATTCCGAGGGCTGGAAACATTTACCTCTAATTTAAAATTTAGAGAAAATATGCCGCATCACAATAGATGAATCACTTAGCATGCGATGAAAACTCACCAGCATGAAAGTATGGACTGGTATATGGGAAGCCAAAGGGCAGAGTTTGACCAGGCAGCAGGGGGAAGGGGGGAAAGGCTCCTGGTAGGAGATACTTGGCATCACTCTTGCTCACTCCTGGTGTGAAGAGATGATGGTTGGGCGATTCAGGTGCTGCGGAGTTGCAGGGGCCACTGAGCCTGCCCGAACCTTCGCCGAGCTCTTGCAGTGCCTCGCTGGGCTTGGCTGCATCCTTGTTCTGGCATGCCTGTGAGTTCAGGCTGTGTCCATCTGCTTTAGACGGTCTCTCTGGCCGTTCTTCACTTGTTTCTGCGTCACTTTCTGAGTCTTTCATGTCTTCATCAGGTCCGTCCGTGTCTCCTCCAGCTGCCTCCTTGGACTGAGACGAGTTGTCTCCTTGTGGTAGACTGCTTTTCTTCAGGCCCTTGCGGTTACCGGATTCTTTAAAGATGCTGCTTACTGTTGCTCCCTGTTGACTAAGCGAAAGCAGAGGTGTGCTGCTATGACGAAGGAGAAGCATGGCGTTGCGGCGGGTGATGTCGTCAGACATGTCGTGAAGGCTACGTAGGGCTGGGTGCTCAGAAGGGAGACCCGGGTGTAGGCCCAGTGGCTCGGCAAGCAGGCGCTGTCGTTGCACGTTCTCCAGCTCTTTCTGCCTCAGCAAATCAGCAGACATTTCCAACCTGCAACAATACAGAAGCTTAATAAAAAATAGCCAAAACTCCACAATTACATTGAGGCTAACTTGACTTAAGCGGCGGTCACAATAGATTTTCATTCTCACTCTAATCAGATGGTTATAGTTTTCGAATGATATGATTTTGGGAAAAAAAAAACAGTGAAAAGGACATAAGACAAATGTAAAGTATGACTGATTAATTAGCAGTTCCTCCATTTTGGGTCCTTTTTTCCATTTCCGAAAAAATGGCCACCCTCTCATTTTCATCTGACTGAAAATGATGACTTTATGGTTTTAACTTTTATTACAGAATTTAGCAGACATCCTTGTCCAGACAGACTTACAACTGCTACATCCTTACATTTCAAGCAGCTGTGGGTTCAGGATCTTGCTCAAAGAGTGGCATCTTGGCAGAGGTGGGATGTGAATCCTGGACCTTGTGGTCCATTGTCCAGTACTCTAACTACTAGGTCACCATAACACCACCCAACCTCCACCCCACCAGTGTGGCTTACTCCGTGTACTTCACCACAAAGACATGAATTAGAGGTTAAATTGAGTTTCTATAGTGTCAGTAGCATGGGAGTTTGGCCAGTCCCCTGTGACTCTTGAGCAAGGATAAAGCGATTAATAAAAGGATTAAATAAACAAATTGTGCATAAATATGATTTTTTTTAAATCACAGTGGAAAAGAGTGAGTAAACGTGTTCACTGACCCTGATGTAGTGAATACTCTTGAATGATGAATACAGTTCACTAATAATGCAATACCTGGCGAGGTTCTGTTTGCGAAGCATCTCCTGCTGACGTGCAAACATCTCGGCTTGAGCAGGCTGCAGGAAACCATATGCTGTAAAGAAAAAACAGTGTACAATAATACATTATGTACCGAAATTGTGATCAAATTAGAATCTAGCCATATTCGGGAATTTTCATGTATGTAAATCGTCATAAGTTATAATGAAAATCGAAAGTATCATACTATAGAAATAGCAGCTACAACATTAGAACATGGTATAGCATTAACATACTGCCGTCAAAAAGCACAGTTCCTAATGTAGTCACAGACTCCCATTTATCTTATGTATAACTACTTCCTCAAATGCCAAACATTCATAAAGCACAACAGTCTTCTTAATTTATTCTAATCAACAAATGGGTAGAGTGTAGCGCATCTTTAAAGAGCTTTGGCTTTTTGTAGCCTCACCTGGTGCTTGGCAGAGGGCAGAAGGCATGCCCAGGAAAGGCGGTCGCAGGTGAGGACCCAGTGCAATATGAGGGGCGTTTTGAGGGGACAGCAGTGGGGGAGGGTGGGACAACTCTCTGTGTGAAGACAAAAACAAACAAACCATGTTAACCAATAGGACTATGCTCTATTCTCCGTAAATCCTCTCCTTCAAACCCTTCCAAGGTTGCGAGTGAAAGAAACGCATATGGGGTGAGACATAAACCTTCAATGAAATGATATAGTTGTGTTGTGTTGGGCTATATGTATGGGCCATTGTACATAAGCGGAAAACATAAAGAAAAATGTATGGGTTTTTGAGTAATATGTTAATGCTGTTGTTTACATCTTTCCTGGCTGCTTTCAATCCTCACTCTAGTGAATGCCCACAGCAGTAGCCCCTCATCAGTCGTGTCACGCTGCGGTCGGCGGCACTGTTTGTACCAAGCACCCCCTCCCCCTCGTTCCGTGGCCCTGCCACCCTGGTAATGAGGGCTGAATACACAATAAGAGCATGTCATACTCTGACAGCTGGGGCGGCCCTTCTGCTTCGTCTGGGCTACAGCCCAGCACCTCCTAATTAACACAGACCTTCCTCTTCTACCCTTGAGCACCCACACTCACCCTCCCTCCCTCTGGCTTTTATTGGCTGCATTCAGCCAATAAATGGCAGTGTGTAGTGAAGCCCCCTCATTTTCAAAAAGGTCCTCAATTATGTTTTTTGCCTTTTGTATGGTCAAATAATATGGGCTGCTCTTATTCAATACTGCAAACACCTTTATCAAGCGGTACTAAGGAGGTCTCAGAGGATGGACGGATATATTTTAAAGGTGATATATTTTAAAAGGGCAAGAAGATATGAAGATGTATTTCCCTGGTAACTGTGAACAAGTTTAAATCATAAGTATACTGTCATAATAATCATATATATGCTGCCATGGTCTTGGTCATGCTGACTTGGTCATGAACATGGAACTACTTTCCACTGCTAAACCGATGACACACATGTAGCAGCCAAATCAGATGCTTTAGAAATATGTATAGGTAGTCCCCGGTATGCTCTGACAGATCCATCGTAAGTTGAATTTATTGTAAACTGAGGAGTTTAATATACACTGTAAATAGGGTAGTCTACCTTTAACATGCTTACAGTTGGGTAAAATCATTAACCACAACTTTTTCTCATAACATTTCCCAACACTCATCACTCCTTCCATACAGCTCAGTACATCACGCACTGCTGAGTTCCTTATTTTGCACAGCAAAATATCGTACTGCTCAAGGAAAAAATCGAATTCGCAAACTACGAGTACGTTTTCTGCTGAATGTCTATTTAGGTGCATTATCAGACTCCCATTGTAAAGTCAAAATATAATAAGACAGGTCATTGTAGAATAAGGAATACTTGAGATGTCAAAACACTCACAACTGTTTTTGACCTCTAATAAATCCTACATGATTTATCTTTGGCCACTAGAAGTCTATTTTCTGATAATGTGACAACTCTTTGTGAAATACCTTGGTGCAACTACTGACTCTAATCTCAACTGAAGCATACATAGATAGTATTGCCAAGACGGCGTTTTTTCACTCCAGACACATTGCTGATTTAAAATATACTGTCATATCCATATGCAGAATAATTTAATTCATGCTTTTTACAGTTCGACTGGATTACTAAAACGGCATTAATGAAGATCGCAGCAGCTTGTTTTCTAAGTAGGACAACAAACTTTGATCATATAACCCCAATTTTTTACAATTCTATAGTCGTTAATAATGTAAACGAGATGATTATCAGATGAAATCAGATTATATTATTAATCAAAGAGTGCATGCTTATTGCTATCAGAAATACTATACTAGAAATACTAGATTTATTTTTCCTACAAAACCATAAGCTATTGGATTTAGTAAACTGGGATGTAGGTGTCACCTCACTGATCACTTAGGTTTGTGACAGTGTGGTAGCACCATCATATGTGCACCATATAATGGCTGTTTCCTTAGTCACATTGTCATACCAAGTCCTGTCAGACACTGGTTTTGGATATGATGTCAATTACATCCATTATATTACATTTTCTCTCTCTCACTCTCTCACCACAAATGTCTTGCATGTGCCTAAATCTTGCTTTTGCATATATTTGTACTATTTCCCTGCAAATCCACAAGTTCTTTTATATTTCCTGAATCATCAAAACAGCCAGGGGCAGCAGTGAAAAGGAGAATACGTTGTGGTGAAATTATGCATAAAATTCTGTATCTTTGACCATGGGTGTCTCTCTTGAGTCCAGCTCTCTTGAGTTTTTCCTATCCACTGCTTCGTCTGGATTGAGTGCTAGGCTTGGTTGCATTACAGCAACGTACAAAATAAAACTGAATCATATTAAATTGAAACATGAGATGAGGGTCTGAAATCAGGCAGCAGGATAGTATGGGCATTAATAAAGTACTCCAGCATTTTCTGTATATCTACCACATCTGTAGCACATTACCACAAACACCAATTTTAACACAAATGTCAGTTCTTATGCCCATTTCTGACACACTGTATTATAAAAATTTAGATTTAGTGTGCAGATACATTGTACTGAAGATATCACGTGTTAAAATATTATAGGAAAAAATGCACAGGAAGAATGGAATCTATACTCAGTAGTTATTAATGTATTGATTGAACTATATATAAAGTCTGCAGAGGAAAAAAAAACAGAGTGACAAAATCTGGAAAAAATGTGTTGACAAAGGACAGACATTTACAACAAGAAATTGCTGTTTGAGATTATCATGGTACCGTCAACCAGACAAAAACTCGTTTGAGAAGCAGATTTAAACGTGAAGTAGAAATGTGTCTGGCAGAGTGTATGGGAAGCAGTTTCTTTAGATCATTTAAATATCATCAAAATATGCTTAGAATTTTCCACAAATTCCTGGCAAGCCTATCGGTAGTGTGTGTGTTTTTTTTTTGGATATTTTTTTTATATATGAATCATTGTGACTAAACAGATATTTGACCAGTAGTTTTTGTAGAAACGGTCACACCGAATGTATGAAATCTACATAAAGGGTCTGAACAGGCGTTTGCTTTGTTGTTGGATGTGAGCGGCTGTTGCTCCAGGGGGAGGGAAACTAAGCAGCACAGAAAAAAACAAACACGCTAGCATCAAAACACAATGAGTGGAAAACTGATCATGATATGGCGAAAGCAAGAAAAAGCACCAAGCTTTTGTTTTGTTCTATGTGGGCTCCCATTACACCCAAACTAAATAACCCTTGCATGTCATTACCCAGAAAACAACAAAAAGAAAGAAAAGGAAAAAAAAAAACAGAAAAATAGGAAAGGAAAAAGAGACGGAGAACCAGTGGGGGAGGGAATGGAGAGAGAGCTAGAGAGAGAGAGAGAGAGAGAGAGAGACAGAGCAAGAGAGAGAGAGAGAGAGAGGGAGAGAGAGAGAAAGAGAGAGAGCGAGGGAGACAGCAAGAAGAAAAAAAGCCCTGGATCGATCGTGGCTGCTGTTGAAATGTTAATGCTAATCGTATAATCGCTTTCCGCCGGTGCCTTGCGCTTCGGTGGCAGCGCCAATTAATCTCATGGAAGGCAACGCATGACCTTGGGGGCTGGAGCCGGGCGGGCAGCCCAGCCGTGCTTATGTAATTACACTGTGAAGTGTGTAATCACCTGGTCTAATCCCTCAGGCCACACAATTAGGCCGAGTGGCGCTGGCCGGGCCCGCCATGCTCCGCGCCGCCCCGCGTGGCCTGCAGATGAATAACGGTCAATTAAAGCTGCATGACTGGGGCTGCGAGGCGTCCGCTCGATCGTAATTAGCTGTAATCATGAGGAGACGTACCCGGCAGACGTGCTTTTCCTTTTATAGGAAGCAATTTGGGAGGGAGGCAGATTTTAACCGTTTCATTCTGCTTCCTAAGACGCTGGAGAGGGAGGGGGTGCTAAGAGAGGGCTGGTGTTTTTGATGCTGAGACTTAACTCTTTCACACCTTGTGCACACAGACACACACACACACGTTCACAAACATACATTCTCACACAGACAGAAAGACAGTCAGACACACTCATATATGCATAAACACACATTCACACCTCCAATCTTGCTGTAATCGTGTTTCTGTTCTCCGTTTCTTAGAATGCCCTTATGAGCTTACGGCATGGCTATTCTTTCCATATCTTGTGTTACGTAAAGAGTGATGGAAGAAGTAAGCTGTACATGTGAACAAGGCCAATTTAAAGTTCCTTAAGTGGCGTGGTGATATTCTCCTATTCACTAGATGGCACTGTCTGCAATAATGTCACTGAGGAACCAAAGACAACATCATGTTTCTCAAGCTAGTCATAGCAGTCAAATGGTCTAAAATTATATGGTTTCCCCACAGACCTTTGTTACAAATGTAAATTTTTAAGAAAGCAATTTCAGTCGTTATGCAAGTGCTAATTAAAAAATGCTATATATGTCGCCTTAGCGAAATTCACATCACACCACATGGTGATTCAACTGACAGAGTGAAAGCAAATCAATAAAGGCCCTGGAACGAATGTGATTCTTGGGGGAACTCTTCAGGGAGTACTTCATCACAAATTAGTCCCTAGAACTGTTTGATGTGAAAATAGCCCTGTGACCCATTTAAATTCCCTCATTTATGTTTAAGTACTCACCACAATGAAACTTGTAACAAACCAAACTTAGTATTAAACGTCCTAAAAAGAAACTCAAGAGATTTTATACTTTAAATGGAACTCAGGAGGTTCCCTCAAGTGTGACGACCTGTCAGTGTGGTGGCAGAGACGTGGAAGCAGTAAGCAGTGTGTGTGTGTGTGTGTGTGTGCGTGTGCATGTGCGTGTGCGTTTTGTGTGTGTGTGTGTGTGTGTGTGTG
>JAUZST010006255.1:0-14993 GCA_034779995.1 Parotocinclus haroldoi
CACACACACACACACACACACACACACACACACACACACACACACACACACACACACACACACACACACATTTTTATGGTGTCTAGCCCTGCAGATACAAGACACATGAAACAAGTGAGGGGGTTGAGTGTAGGTATTGGGTTGCACATTTTTGGCTATTCGCAGAAACCAAGTTCTCGCACCTGTAAGAATGATCATATCCTTCACCTCCAGCTAGCTCTGTGAGGGCTGATTTTCTGCATTGATTAAAAGCAAGTACAGCTCATCCCTGCATCAGCTGCCTTTGTGCATTAAAGACACTAAATCATTGTCCCCTCTGAAGTAGGGGTGAGCTAAAATTTCCGAAAGCATGCATAATTAGCATGTTTAAATGAGAAATACAAAGAATGTGTTCAATGTTAAAAACGAAGCTTGCTGAAAATATTTAAAATGTGTTAAAAATATAAAATACTAGGCGTTGACAGCACGTTCATGATCTTCCAAACATTTTTGATATTTTTGCATGCAGAATAAGAACAATTGTGTGCAGGGGTGCAGTAGCTTTGATGCTTTCTTTTGGGGGTGGTAGCAGGCTGTTATAATAGCTACAGTAGCTACGGTACTGTTATAATTATGACTCAACCAGAATTAAAGCCTTGACCACGATGCACTTTCAGTGATTTCTCACCAAGATGTACACTACACAAAAGTAGCTATAGACAGCAGGGAAGGTGCTTTTACTCCCTCTGGTGGTGAGACCCAGTGTCTTATCAAAGACAGACTTGTCTATTAAATGTCTTTAGGCATATGGTTCACATGAAATATCTTTTAGACTGGATGCTGTAGCAAGGCCTTGTTTTGTAACAACTAAAAGTAAAAGATGCAGTAGAGAGTAATTTGCATCGCTGTTACCGAGGTGGAAGTTTAGACGGCGTTTGTTCACGGCTGGTGGAGCCAGACACGTCAACCTAGTTCGAACAGTTACTATTCCCAATGTGACCTCAACACCAAGCGAGCAAAGGGCAGACTTTTATTTCCTACCATCATTTATTCAAGAATTTAAGGATTTGGTCGTTATAGTGAACATATATTGATATTGATGGCCATTAAACTATATTTGTGATAAGAATTGACCTTTAGTAATATCAATTATTCCACAGGGTAAAGAGTAATGTGGATTTAGAGATTAAAAGAGAATAATTATATGATGTACATCTACAAGTTGCCACTGACTGGTGGAAGACTTGAATACGGACCATGCTGTCCATGTCATGGATTTAAGATTATTGCAATTCCCATTTGGACTCGTATGTTTAAGGTTACGTTAATTATAAACTGATCTGATAAACTAATCGTTAGCGAATATCAACAATCCATTCAAATGCACAAAATAAGTCCTTTTTTAGCATGCATACAAAATTCTCATACCAACAGGGAAAAAACAAGTTGCTGCTCTTACTGCTGAGTGTCCAATTAATGAAAACAATTTATTTTGAATAATCTAACATATAAGTGTGTATTTTCTTTGTGTCATTTTGTTTTATGATGGCTACAAAATTTGGAGTTATGATGTTGTCACATTTAATAAAAAAAATAGATAGAACCTAAGAATGCAAGGAAGCAGAAGAAATTACATTGCCATAGTTTGACTGTATATATAGTGCCATAAAAAATTATAAAATGGATAAAATAACTGTATAAAATAGTGCCGTAGTTTGACTATATATATATATATATATATATATATATATATATATATATATATATTGATTTATATATATTCAGATCCCTTTAAATTTTTCACTCTTTGTTTCATTGTTTCATCATCAAATTTTATCTCTCATAAAAGAAAAACTGAAATATCACATGGTCACAGTGCATGTCAATGCAAATGAGAATCATGAGGCCGAAGGAAGGCACAGATCTGGCCAAGGTTACAAAATAATTTCTGCAGCACTCAAGGTTCAGTGGCCTCCATAATCCTTAAATGGAAGAAGTTTGGGATGACCAGAACTCTTTCTAGACCTGGCTGTCCAGCCAAACTGGGCAATCGTGAGAGATTCTATCACTGCAGCTCTCCACCAGTCAGGGCTTATGACAGAGTGGCCCAACGGAAGGCCCTCAGTGCAAGCCACATGAAAACCTGCGTAGAGTTTGACACATGAAAGACTCCCAGACTATGAGAAAAAAGATTTTCTGATCTGATGAGATGAATATTGACCTTTTTGGCGGTATGTGTGGAGAAAACCAGGCACTGCTCATCACCTGCCCTATACAATCCCAACAGTGTAACATGCTGGTGGCAGCATCATGCTATGGGGGGAAGGTTTCAGCTGCAGGGACAGAACGACTGGCTAAAATATCAAAGGAGTGGCTTGGGAACAACTCTATGACCATTCTTGTCTGGCCCAGTCAGAGCCCTGAGCATCTCTGGAGAGACCTGAACATGGCCGTCTACCAACGTTCACCATCCAACCTGACGGACCTGGAGAGGATCTGCAAGGAAGAATGGCAGAGAATCCCCAAATCAAGGTGCGAAAAACTTGTTGCATCATTCCCAAGAAGCTCAAAAAGGTGCTTCTACGAAATACTGCGCAAAGGGTCTGAATATATTTCAGTTTTCCTTTTTTAATAAATTTGCAAAAATATCTACGTCTGTTTTTTTTCTGTCAAGATGAGATGCTGAGTGTACATTAATGAGAAATAAAATGAAGATTTTTGATTTTAGCAAATGGCTGCAATGAAACAAAGAGTGAAAAATGTAAAGGGGTCTGAATACTTACCGTTCCCACTGTAAATAAAACTGGTTTTAATATGTATGTGTTAGTTTCATTGTCAGACAGCGGAATGTTATGTCAAAATAACTAAAATCATGTGCAATAATTTTACAATCCGTACGGTCCTAAAAGGGTTAAATGCTGACTAATGCTGCTGAGTGACTGGTTGAAAGTGTTTGGCAAATTGCCTGTCATCGCATTACTGGTGATGAAGTCTTTTCAGCTTTATCCACGTTAAAACTGGGGTTTAACATCATTAAAAGGTCTAATTATGATGCATAAAAGCTTTTTGGTGAATGTCGTTCTGGTCCTGTCTGAAAGCTGTTCACAAAATAACCTCCCTGAGTCACCGACTGCCTCCCACTTACCAAGCTAAAAAGAAGAATGGTGCACAGACTGTCGGCACACACGTTCAAAAAAATCACCCCATGGACTATTGTGTTAACTGAAATTTCAGGCTGCTAACAGCGCTTCAACTGTGTTAATAATTTATTAATAGGCTCATAATATCGTCACGCAACCATGGCAGATTGTGATACCATATGGAACCGGTAACTTTATTTCGATAAGTTTATGATCCTTATTATTAAGTTAATTTAACTATGGAATCAGTAAATTCTGAGGAAAATATTATTGAATCACGAAACAAAACACTGCACCATTAGTACTTTGTTGCACCACCTCTGGCTATTATAACAGCTGGAATTATTTGAGGCATGGACTAATGTACTAATGACAAACAGTATTCTTTATCAATCTGTCTCCAACTGTCTGTTATTGCTGTTGCCAGATCTTGCGTCTTGACATTATCATCTTATCAAAAATAAGGTCATCATCACCAAACATCCTGTCAGCTGATGGAATAAGAGAAGAGACCAAAATTTGGCCACTCATTCCAGGATGAAAATGTGCAAAGCCTTGATAGCGAAGAAAGCTGCTTTCAATGCGAACTCAGAGTGGCCATATTTTAACAGAGGAGGGGGTCTTTGGAACCCACGTCTCATGCTCTTACAATGCTGTAATCATAACTATTAACCAATCCTGTTTGTATGGCAGATGTGGCTATTGTCGTTAATGGCCATGGCAATGTGCATATTAAACTCCTCAGCAGTTCCATTGTTATGCAGTGGTGCTGCGTATAAGGTTGGGGAAGGTTTCCAACCAGATGACAATGAACAAGTCATTTAATTGAAAATTAAAATCCTTATGAGATTTACTTACCTGGATTACTGCGCGTGCATCAAGATTTATTTGAAGAGTCATATCTCACTCGTCTTTGGAGTCACACTTGCTCACTTGATTTGATGCTGCATCCTGAGGTCACATGTCTAATCCCCGTTTAGATAAACAGATGGTAAATGGGAGAGAGATCTGGAGAAAATACGTGAATGAACATAAACGTTACTGAGAACATAACGAGTAGTTGGTTAAGGGTTTGAGATTTATTAAAGCTAATTCAGATGTTGTCTTTCTAAAATAGAGACATGTCTGCAAGGCTAAGGCATTCAAACATTTACTAAAAGCTATTTTATGCGTGACAAGGCAGTAATCAGACATGGATGTAGGAAGCAGATAACCAATAGGCAATTCCATGCACAAAATCAGAAGGCAGGTAGGAATCAATGAGGAACACAAGGAAGCAGAATCTTGACTCAAGACTGCATGCTATGTGCAATAATAATGAGCGAGAAGCACAAAAGAGACTAATCAAGACAAGGCTAGCAACAGGCCAACAAATCAATGACAAGATGAGCGATGGAGACATGATCAATAAAAAAGATGACGAAACATAATCCCAGTAACATCGGTAGTGAACTGTGACGGAGAAAAGGATAAAGCATTAGTATGTGCAATATCCTTCACATCTGTTACAGTAAGTTGTGTGGAGGTCATTTGTCGCGTTTAAAAAACCTGTTCGAGATGATTTGAGCTTTGTGACTTGAAAGTGAAAACATGACCTAAGGTCTGCTGTATCTTCTGGTATGCTGTAACCCCTGACATGGTTTATTGTGTTTTCTTTATTTTTTATTTCATCTACAGAGCTGTGTTTTAGTGACTCCATTGGTCCTTAAAAGCTTAGCAATGGCAGCCAACTGAAAGGAACAGGAACTTGAGGTTCCAGAACTCAGTGAGTCTGCATTGAGCTTAGCGGGGTGGCTCGTGGATGGCACTGTTGCCTCACAGCAAGAATGTCCTAGGTTCAAACTGTGTGGAATCTGCATGTCCTTCCCGTTTTCTCCAGGTACTCCGATTTCCTCCCACAGTCCACAGTATATATGTGACTAGTCTTGATATAACTTTGCATATAACTGTACCCTTGTGTGTGTTGCTGAAATGGCTACTAATGCTAACAGTGACGTTACATAAAACAATATAAACAATCAAACAAGCAGTGAGCTTAGCAGCTGTGTTAGTGCTCTGAGTTTACCAGTAGAGTAAGCCTTTTTGCTTTTTACTCCATTAATATGCTTATTATTGTTAGCGTAATGCTCCGAAACAAAAAAAACCCCAAAAGGATAACAGCTCCCAAACACAAAAAAACCAAAAGGATAAAAGATCTCAAACACAAAAAACCAAAAGGATAAAAGGGCGCGCCATGGTGTTGCATCCCGACTGGGAGCAACGCGCGAACTGGTGGCGAGAAGGCGCCGAAGCACCAACGGGGCAGGCGTGCAGAGAGCACGATTTGGGACATCTTCCAAATGGCGAGGCACGGAGGTAGTCCGAATGCCAGGGGGCGAGCGTAAGCTCAAGTGTGCATGCAGTGTAAAAAAGTCATGCCGTGGCGCGTCTTATAGAGTGCGTGCAGCCGGGTGGCGAAACACCCAACCAGGGCGCATCCTATTTGGAGCAGGCAGCCGGCCGCCAGAGGGCAAGTCTGAGCTTGAACGTGCAAGTAGCGCGGGGGGCGAATAAATCACGGAAGATGCTGAAGCGTTAAATGGGGCGCGCTTGTAGCGCGAATGCGAATAAGACGCATAAGGCGGCAGAAAACGAGTATGAACTCAGGCACGCGAGGAGCACGAACGTGAATAAATCGCGAGAGGCATTAAAGCGCCAGGGGGCGATCGTGAGCTCGGGCGTACGTGAGGTGTGAAGAAGTGAAGCTGGGGCGCGTCCCATTCAGGACGAGCAGCCGGCTGGAGTGAGGCTCGTTCAGTACCGACGGAGGAACGTGAGCGAGGAGCGCACGAGTACGGAACAGGAAACCCTCAAACCCCCTAACAAACTAAATATACCTCGGGGGTTCCCCCCATACGCATCCTTTGGCACTAAAAGCCTTCGGAACGTTACCACTATCCCTAAGGGTGCGCGCAAGGCGGGTAAAGGTGCTCGCACACCTAACGGAGATCAAATGACAGTGGAATGAAGATGACCTGGCCCCGAACAGCGCTAAAACCCACGCCTATATAGCACGAAAAGCAGCTGTTCAGAATCAGGTCACAATCAGGATGTTGAATATAAGCCGCCTCACCGATAGCTCTGTAATGGCGACCGGCTTGCTTATATTGCCTCATACAGTATGTATTTTCTGGGGTTGTGAGGCAGGTTCATTCAATTTACATTATTATTGTGGGAAAATTCGCTGTTTTGGGTTCTCAGTTAATTTAACTCAATTACATCAAAGCAAGCATTTACACTAGGCATCAGGTTTTTACCCCTATTTGTACACTCACACTAAAAAAGTAACCAAATTTCTCATAGCATGTACACCAGCATCTCCAATGCTTAAACACAGTATATAATTTGTAAAATTGAGAATTTGATATATATGATATATAATATTAAAGTTTGAACTTTGTCACATGTTTCTGTGAGATTATTTGCTGGCAAAGTAGAAATCTGATTATTGCCCGAGTCATGTAAACACAGAGGTTTGTTTACTCAAGTGAACATATAAACACTGATGAAAAAATATGAAGTTTTAAAGTAATCCTTTCACTTATTGCGTGAAAAAAGCTATATAACATTAGCTGTCCATTTTGCTGTCCATTACCCAGTGAACCAAACGTAACAATACATTAGAAATGTACAGATCCGATTGCCATTAGTGCTTTTATATCTCATCATCAGGTATGATAAAGGTGAAAGATGTCTGAAAATGGTTATACAAAGCAAATGCAGGAGACCACAGTACAATTTATTATGAAATGGACAACAGAACAGTGAAAAATGTTGACAAAGTGAGTAACTTCCTTTCAAGAATGCATCAGAGACTCATGCAGGGAGACACAAAAGAAACTGCACTTTCCTCAGCTAAGGTCAGCATTCATGATTTCTCCATGAAAGACACTGCAACAATGGCATCCGTGAGAGATTTGAAAAGGGAAGTCCTTGATACGTGTTTGCAAAGGAACAGCTTGGTGAGCCACATTCATTTTTGCACATCGCTTCACAGTATTTCACAAAGGAACATTATAACAGTGGCCAAACATGATGGTGATCATGTGATGGGCTGTGGGTGTTTTGCTCATTTCAATGTTTGGGCTACTAGGATGATCTCAAAGTCCAGTCTGTAGTCCGCGATTGGGAGCCCAAGTGCAGTTAGGTCATGAAGCAAATGAACAATTCAAAGCCCAAGAGCAATTACACCTCTGAATAACTTTTGAGAACCAAAGAAAATTTGACTTAAACCAGATTTAGGTGCAAGACTTCTGCAAAGAGTGTTGGCAAAGCTGTTGGTTGTTGATGCCGCTGTTACATTTCGTACATCCAGTAACTAGGATTTATTTTATATTTCATTTTTGACCATTTAACCATTTCAGACCTGTTGATGCCAAACTGAGTCTGGCTATAAAATCTATTGTCACAAAATTCTGTTTTACATGATTTCAATAATTCTGACATCAAAATGCATGAAAAAAACATACTGAAATTAGGACTGAAAGGGTTAATAGCTGCAACAGTCATTATCTTTGTCTTGTATTGATTCTGTAGGAAGATCTGAAATGTTTTAGTATGAGAAGTATGCAAAAACAGAGGTAATTATGAGGGGGAAATTGACACCAAGCCACCCTTCAAAAGCCTTTGTCTCACTGTTCAGATGAACTGACACCTGCCCTCTGCTGTTCCTGAGCTCTGCACTGGTGGTGACCCAATCTCACAGCTGCATCCTCTTTAGGAGATGGTCCTGATGCTTGCTTGACTTTCTTGGTTGCCGTGAAGCTGTAATGTGAAACCATTTTGATGCAATTCAATGATGACTGCATGTGTTTCCTTGGAGGTAACCATGGTTAACAGAAGTTAAAACTTTTTTCAAACTTAAAAGCATCACTACCCTGTTGGAACAACCAGTCTGCTCTTCTAATCAGTACTGACTTGATGTTAGCCGGCCATTTTGTAGGGCTGAAATGCAATGGCTTGATTGTACTAAGTGTATTGAAAAGGTAATTGGCATGGAAAATGATTTCACAATTTAATTGCAATTCATCTGATCACTTTACAAATTGCCACCATAAAAACTGATGCAGCAGACTTTGTAACAACCTAAATTTGGTCCAGTCTCAAAACGTTTGGCCTTGTCTGTACAATTTGATCATTTTCCTCAATTAGTAAATTATAATGTATAATGTTTTTGTCTCATTTGCTTAACAGTTTTTTATTAGATTTTATCTATTTAACAGTCCATTATCGGGACTTGTGAAAAATCAGTAAATTGCTGAGTCATGGTGCGAAGTGGTTACTACTTTCTCGACTTCTTTCACTGTCACATGTGATGTTGAGTGCCATCTCCCATTGGAGCCATGCAAGACACATACTCACGGGTAAAATCTCTCAAATTCCTAATTCGTTCCTGAAATTGAGAATAATTCATTCAGGGACTCAGGGGATGGCTCACATGCGTAATAACGGAGAGCTGCTGAGTGCCTGATGCTCTTTATCCCTCATTTGTGTGAGCTAGTCATAACCTCGCCGCTGAGCAGCTTGCAGGTAAAGTAGGGCCTGATGATGTCCAGATGAGAACAGATCCTCGGTTTCATGGTAGATCCATGTTTCACATTAGATCCTCAGTTTGAAGGACCACTGGAGAAGGTGATCCAGGGTAAAAAGAATTGATTGTAATACCATAGGTTTTATCAGGAGGATCATAAGTTTTCAACAATTTTGCCTGTAAATTTTGTCTGTCCTTACAGCATTTTTAATCTGTCTTGTGTGTACCTCTGTCTACTTTCATACTGCACCCCACTTTGCCTCCTGCCATCACAGTAATGAAATGAATTAAAGCCATCTTATCAGCCACTGCCAACCCCTAGGCAAACCCGCCTGCTAAAGGACCTGACCAGTGCTCAAATTGCTGTTGCAGTAGCTCTCAGAGGGCTCAACTCTCACGTTCTTCTAATCCATAACACAGTAACATCTGCTGAAAGGACCATTAAAGTTTTTGTATAGTTTGTTGCCCTAGATAACCAACATACTGTTACGATAGGGCATCCCGGAGATCTCGCAAGACCATTCCTGGTCCCGCTAAATCCCCAGGATCCCTATCGGGTCTTAAGACTGGAGCCCATAATGAACCAGAGAACATTTATTTAACAAAAACACACATTTATTTAACAAAAACACACATAGCAGGCATTTAAACGATAGGTGAAAACGTAATTCACACACGAGTCCGGTAGGGGCTTTGAGCCCGGAGTCCAGAGTCCCGTGGTGGGGCCAAGGGGCCCACTAAAACGCTGTCCAGGGGTCCGCAAACAGTCTGGGCGCTGAGAGTCCGCTGGGGTCCATTGGTTTGCGGTCCAGGGCGACAGAGTCCCAGGGGTTCGCGAACAAGCTGGAGTGAAGCGGCTCCCATGGCGAAGATGGGGGTTGCGGTACCGCCATAATGGCTCCGCGCCAGAGGGTTCAGAGCGGATTCATGCAGGGGGCCAGCAACAGCGCCTAAAGGGAGCCGGGGTACTGCGAACGAGCCCGTAAAAAGGAAAAGAAAAAGAAAAACTAAAAGCAGCCTGAACAGAAAAAAGTAAAAGAACAAAAAGGGGGGAAAAATAAAGGGCAGCTTCAGAGCCACGGATCTAAAGACGGCCGTGCTGGCCGAAAACAGAAACAAGGAAATAAAGAAACAAACCAATCGATCGCCGCGGAGAACCAAAACAAATGTCATTAGGTATGTAGGGAGAAAACGAAAACACAACACTAAGGGATGGGGTAAAATAACGCAGCCCGGCGAACAACACAAACACATACTGCAAATATACAAACTACGTGCAGCCTGCCGCCTAGCACCAACACAAGTGTCCCGTTCAAAGCCATTTAAATCACCTTTCTACCCAATTCAGATGCTTGGTTTGAGCTTTAGCAGGCCAGCTTAAACAAGCAGTGGTAGGTGAGTGTATAAGGGCAGTAAAACAAAACATGTGTGAGAGAAATGTATACTCTGTATACTCTGAATGAGCAGTAATGTTGTACCTGAAACAGTTGCTGTTTATTATTCGATTACAAAGCAGTCTTTGTAACCAGTCATGTTTTGTGTGCTGGATGTATTATTTATTATTGAAATCTCTCTTGGAAGTAAAATCTTTAGGTGTCCGTTTGCTCTTGCCGTTGAGATCCTTAAAACATTTTCCAGAAGCATGTGGAACAGCCATTGTCAAGGGCTATGAAGTACGTGTCTGGCAACCGCTGGAGCAAGGGATAGAGGTGGTTTAGTGGTTCATTCTGTGGAGTTTCACTGTGTTGTCCAGGTGCTCTGAGGAAATCTAGAATTGTTCCATCGTCATGATGATTCATTATCTCTCTTATTTAATGTGTTTTAACCATAGCCTGTAAACATGCAACTTGACCCAAACCATTCAGATACAAGCCTGCACTCATGTTTTTTATCCAGTTTTTCTTTTATATTAATCCATTATCCGTGTGAGCTTACAGTCGTAACAAGGAATATGACTGATGTATTGCTTTTACGTTTTGTATGAATTTAATTGTGGCTGTTTGACGTTCTCTAATCATGACATGCAAGGCACTCCACAACTAGGTATGATGTCTCTGGATACATTTTCATTTACTTTAATAATATAGTAAATAAATAGATAAACTAAGCGAAGAAATGACATCAGTCCATACTCTGACAGGCAATCATTTAAAAAATGGAAAACAATGAAAATGCATAAAATTAAGGGGCTAGTTCAAAATTCAGAGATTCTAACAATGCCAAAAGAAATACTATACTATTAATATATAGAAAACAATAGAATGTGTCGTCTCCATTTCAACAACTTTTGAAATGCTGACATGCTTACCTCAACAGTACCCACATTTGTGTCTGTAGAAGAGAAAGAAGATAAGTGAGAAACTACTTTTCTCTGTCAGGCTTGTGGCCCAGAACAAGGACAGAGGTTGAAGTACAAGTGTAGGTGTTTTATTAATGGACATGATGCAAATACAGTAAAAACAGGCAAAAGCATAGCAGGCTAGGCTTACACAAAGTGAAAACAGGAGGCTAATAGGCTTGGTGGACAATATTTGTCCTGTTGCTGTTGTTTCACATGATCCCTCTTGGCTGTGGTGCGTTCTGGTTCTCCTCTTTCTAGTTATGCTGCTATAGTTAATGCTGCTGGAGTTTCATGATGCACATGACAACAGTGATTGTTAATAATCTCAATCAGTAACTACATTTTCTCTTTTCTCTACGAGTTGACTTTCTGGTAGCAGTGCCAGCCCTCCAAAGGAATGCCAGTTGAGGACTCTATATCCTAAAGTGATATGAAAATCTTTTTTATTATTTGATTTAACTGTTATTATTTACTTAATTCTACTATAAATACAAACATAACAATGTCAGTTAACATCTAGGCTACCCAAGCAAGGTTTTTTTCCTTGCCACTGGTTCCCCAGGCTCAATTTGGGATTGGACTTTTAAGATATTATAATGTTGTAAAGCTGCTTTGAGATAATTCTTCATTTTGTAGGGGAAGTACGCTAAGGTGTATTTAAGCAGCTGGCTGTGAAAGGAGAAAAGGGTCATATTACCCTGACATCTTGACACATTATGGCTACTGAAAATACTCTGTCATGGTATATTCTTGAACAATAGACATTTCGTCCTCCAGTACTTATTTAAAAGATCACTAAACGCGTGTGTACTAATATTATGAGAACTTGCTTATTTAGCAAATATTTAATATTTCCAGGGGGTACACAAATTATTGCTGTTTCCTATGTGAATGGGACAGTCAATCAAGAGAACGACATTGCAAGAAAAGAGACATTCACTGCAGCCTGGGACAAAAAATGTTCTTCATGCAGCACTTGTTCTACCATGAGGAACAGTCAGTGGCCAAAAAGCCAGTATCTCCTTTGTAATTATCCAAAGTTGAGGGACGCAAAGATAAAGGAAGGGGTCTTCATTGATCATCAGATGTGTGTGCGTCTGCAAGATGAGGAGTTTCACCATTTTCTACATGACAAGGAAAAGGCTGCACGGGCAACATTCCAGTGGTAACAAATTTCCTGGGATACACCAGGACAGACAACTACGCAGAGCTGGTGGAAACTCTCCTTTAGGCACATAAACAACTTGGCTGTAACATTAATTCAAATGAATTTCTTGCACACTCTAGAATTCTTTGGACCAAACTGTGGAGCAGTCAGTAATGAGCCTGGTGAGGATTTTCACCAGGAAATTGCGGCTATGGAAACAGATAGGGTAAATGGAATCCTTTAATGCTTGCACACTACTGCTGGACACTGGACAGAAAATTAAAAAGAAGCAGAGAAGCCACTTACAGAGGACATATTTCATACAGTCCATTGACTTATATTAGTTAATTTATGTGCTTAGATACGTGAATTAATTGATTAAAGTACATTTCTGCTCTAAAGACCTGGGTTTGAGTCCTAGCTCGGCCACTGCCTGTGTGGACATTGTATACATTTTCTCTAGCTATTTCTTTTTCTGCGCACATTTCAAAGACACATATTATTTTATTTTAATTTAAATCTCCAAAGTTTTCAAGTATGAATGTCTGTATATTTAGTGTCCCTCGTATTACTATTAGGAACGACTGTCCCCAGATCATCACAGCAGCGGTTGGGTCAGTGTGTCTCTCCACAGCAAAGGCAGGATTAAAGCGCTCACCACGAGGCCTCCATACTCAAACCAGACCGTCAGTGGATCCCAAACAGAACCTGGATTTTTCATTAAGGCGTTACGGTTCCAGTCCATTGCAGTCCAGGTTTCTTATATGCGAAACCACTGCTAACTAAGGCAATGAAGTCACAACTCCAAAATGATGACTTACCTGCCCAAAGTGTCTTGATACTGAAACAATAGCACAGCAAAACCCTAAAACAATAGACTAGTATGTAATAGAACGTGGAGCTTTTTTAACAATGAAAAAAATCTAGAAGGAAAAGGACACTTAATATATTCATAATTGAATGATTGAAAATAGTTTAATTGGAAAGGCTGTTATTAAGACTGTGTTATTAAGGCTTTTACACAGTGAGCAGTGAGCATCTGCTTTCCCTCTGTATCCTCTAGTTTCTAGCATTTCTTTGATAGACTGGTTTATCATAACGATCATATTTTTCCCAGTAAACCTACACACAGTTATTGATAAACAGCCAAACTATGGAAACGCAACAAGGACGAGAGAGTTTCATTCAGTTGACAGTTGTTTCCTGTAATCAATGACCAATCTACAGCGCTATGAAAGAGTATTAGGCCATTACTAGATTAGATGTTTTAGCAGTGGTGTCTTGCCTTTATGCAATTTTTTTTCAGTCTCCTTATTAGAATGCAACCAGAAAACCCAGTGTATTTGTAAGCAGCATAAAAACATGATTAAAAACATTATCTTTATGATGATGATCTTCATGTCTCAAGAGCAACAGCAGTATTTGACAGCTTCATCAGGATACCAAGTTGACCCTTCTACAATCCTAAAGAGCTCGATGAAGCTCGGAGGAATGACGATGGGTGAAAAAGAGGATTACGGAGCGATGAATTTGGGCCCGGTTGTTGATAATGCGTTATATCTGGTCATTAAACCATTGCTAAAACAACATGGTGGCCTAGGATTTTTGGAGAGTAGTCTAAATTATTATATGATTTAAGGCAAACGCGTCATATCGAGCAATTCTTGAGATGAAGAAGGTCTGTTTCTTATAAATAGGTACTGGCTGTAAGTGCACGTGAGTGTTGTGATGCCCCATGATGGCACCCTGTCCAGTGTGTATGTCTGACTTCAGTCCAAAAAAAATAAATCGATCCTGTCCAAGGTAAAAGCAGTCATTCATTCATTCAGTTCAAACATGCTGATTAGGTTCACTAGCATAGGCAAACAATTTTAGCAGTCTGCAGTTACCAGGCAGCTCAATATTAGGGTGAGAGAGTATGTCAATATAGAGATGTGGCTAATTTGAGATAGGCTGAATATACTGTATGTATTTGCTGTATTAATAGTAATATTTGAAAAGTTTTATAATTGTCTTAGCCCAGCTAAAACCTATTTGGCTCAACAAAACAAATCAATTGTATTTTGTTGGGTTGAAAGCTATGCAGTGCACTTGTTCCTGAAGTTCAATTCATTGAGTTCAAAGTGGCGACAACGTGACATCTTTGTCAAGAAACGTGTTAGCGTGTTATTGTTTTGTGATCTGAAGGCTATTCCAATTCCCATATAGCCAGGGCACTGAAGATGATTGTGCTGCTGTCTTAAGAGAAAATATCAAAATAAGGAGAATGTCCAGATGCACAAGTCTGTCTTTTAGATCCCTGGCAGGTCCAAAGGCGGCTGCTTTCTCTAACAGTACATTTATCAGTTTCTCAATATCATACGTTTTAAACTTTACTTGTTTTTTTGGTTTGTGATCTAAAATAAATGAAACCAAGACATCACTTAAGGCCTAACAAATCAGATTAGCTTGCAAAATATGACAAATTAGTATTTAACAATGGTACTTAATGCAGTAATCATGGTTAAATCAAACGGAGTCATGAGTTACACTGCTACATTTCCAATCATTTATTTAATAGCCAGAATAACATACATCATTTTGGTAGATAGCACAAGGATGCAGCTAACAAACACATACGTTATTCTAATATAGTGCTCACAAAAACAAAATATCCCTTAATGAAATACCCCCTGATATTTGTAAGCAGTTTAGTTCTTTATTCTTTCTTCTTCTCTAATAATTGTGGGGGTTTTTTTAGATTTCTTTTACTTATTTATAAGGCTTTAATGACCTAACTTAGGACATTCCATCTGATAGAATGAAAGGAAGGAGATA
>JAUZST010006256.1:0-14992 GCA_034779995.1 Parotocinclus haroldoi
AGAGGAAGCGTTGTCTCCGCCCACATCACAAACAGAGCCGCTTGAGGTATGCTAAAGCACATTTGGACAAGCTAGCTTCATTTTGGAATAAGGTGCTGTGGACTGATGAAACTAAAATAGAGTTATGTGGGCATAACCAGGGCCGTTATGCATGGAGGATAAAGAACACAGCACTCCAAGAAAAATACCTGCTACCTACAGTAAATTTGGTGGTGGATCCATCATGCTGTGTGGCTGAGTGGTCAGTACAAGGACTGGGAATCTTGTAATGTTGAGGGACTCATGAATTCCAATCAATATCAGTAGATTCTGGAGACCAATTTCCAGGAATCAGTGACAAAGCTGAAGCTGTGCCGGGGCTGGATCTTGCAACAAGACAACGACCCTAAACACTGCTCAAAATCTCATAAGGCATTCATGCAGAGTAACAAGTACAACGTATTGGAATGATCATCTCAGTCCCCAGACCTGAATATTATTGAAAATCTGTGGTGTCACTTAAAAAGAGCTGTCCATGAAACCATCAAACCTGAATGAACTAGAGATGTTTTGTAAACTACAATACCTTCAGGCACAATCCAGACTCTCATTAGAAGCTATAGGAAGTGTTTAGAGGCTGTTATTTCTGCGAAACAAGCATCTACTAAATATTGAGTTAAGATTTTTTATGGTGCCCAAATTTATGCACCTGCCTACTTTTGTTTAGACAATTATTGCACACTTTCTGTAAATCATATAAACTCCATTTCACTTCTCAAATATCACTGTTTGTCCCCTATATGATATATTTAACTGAGTTTTTTTATCCAAACAATCAATAATTTATAAAGATAAATCAGGTAAATTAACAAGGCTGCCCAAACTTGTAACCCCACCCCACTGTAACTCCACACAGCAGACATAATGATCATGTTGCTAGCTAACAGTTTTAACTCACGTTCAAGCTATTGCTCATATAACATATCTCTGTTTACAATGTGTCGTCCAAATTGTAGTAAAGCATAAACATGATAGGAAAGCTATCGGATTAAACTTTTTATCCCCCATCCAAACTCCAATCCAGTGTTTAACACATATCAGGCCGATACCACTAGAGAATATCCGATCAGTACAGAACATATTCCTCTGATGTTGTGCAATATCAGGTGGTTGATGTTCTATTGTTACAATAATTAAAGTAGTTGTTCAAATTGACACCACATTTCTTTGACCCTTTACACTTGGCCATTTCAAGCCTCTTACGTATCAGTACTGCATCTGGATAGTGCTAAGGTCACATAAAAATGAGCAGGTTATTGCACCCAATTTGCACTGATATCCAATTAGACTTTTGCTTAGATTTAGAACTATGTTCCAAATGCACCTCATATTATACAGTTGTATAATGAGACTGCCAAAACCCAACCAATATAATCAAAAAATGTAAACATCCAAAAAGATCACTTAGCAGTCTTTTTGGCCCCCATTGTAAATATTAATTACTTCATGTGTGCAAAGAAATATATTATCCATTAGTGATACATTCATATCTATTTAAAGTTAAGCTGCAGTAAATCTCTATTTTAGATCATATCTGTCATATTAGTATTTTCTCAAATGGATATTCCCAGATTGCTTCAATTACCTTCTGTGTGAATAAATTAAGTTAATGGTAAAAATGTCCCATAGAAACAGCAATGTAACATTTTTTGTATTGTCTCCAATACACTCCAAGCCAAAAGTAAATGCTCAATTGAAAAGCTAAGCACCTTTTCATTAGGTCATTTTACAAGTTTACACTCACCAATCATTTTATTAAGTACACCTCCTTGTTTCTACATTCATCCATTTTGTCAGCATATAGAAGCACTCTGTAGTCCAACAATTACAGCCGCTAGTTCATCTTTATTTGCATGGATCATTCTCAGCATTGCAGTGACACTAGTAGTGATGTGTTACTTTGTGTTGTGTTGATATGAGAGAATTAGTTAAATAACTCAAAGTTTACTGCTATACAACAAATAGCCCACCAAACCAAAAGGTCCAGCAACCAGCATCCTGTAGGCACCCTGTGAGCACTGACGATGGATTAGAATCCAATCCAAAATCAATAATTTTCTCATGCATTTGTTGGAAAACTGGAGATCCCCATGGCCATTTTTGCTCCTCAAAGACTCAGCCTTAGCTGAATAATGCTTTTGTGTCACACTCATGGACTGCTCAGGTGACCACACCTGGCCGGTCTCACCATCCTACTGATTACGCACACCGGTTCCTCATTCACTAATCAGTCACTCATCAGTAACCGCCTATTTAAGGCTCCATTCATTCAGTCACTCTCTGCTAAGCTTCTTGGTTCTACCCCAGTTGTTCCGTGTTCTATTATTGCATTGTCTATCGCCATTACTTACCGTTGCTGACCTTTTGCCTGTTTTTCCGTCTCCGCTCTCTCCCTGGTTACCATTCCACTCCGACTGTGTTTTGACCCTGGACTGTTTTCTGGTTTGTGATTTTTGCCTGCCGATTTTATAATAAACACCTGCTTCTTGCACGCCGCAGATGAGTCTGCTCCTTTGATTAGCCAACAATGGACTCAGCGGTGTCATAGGCTGATCCCACTTATCAGCCCGTTCCTGCCAATCCCATCGCTGTGCTAAACGATTGCCTGATAAGCCCAGGCCATCACACAGCTGATCGTTGGCCAGCAAGCCTTGCAAAACCTGGTCCCCACTGTTGATCGGCTAGCGTTACAGGTGTCTCAGCTTGCGACGTCTGGACTCCCTATGCCTCCCGCCGTAGCCGTTCCGCTGCCTGAGAGCTTCAGCATCCTCTGCTGGTGATAGACTCGCATTACCGGAGAAATATGACGGTAACCTTGATCGGTGCCAAGGCTTCCTTCTGCAGGTACAGCTACATTTTACCCACTCTCCTCCTGAATCTGATTCTGCCCAGATTGCCTTCAATATTTCTTTGCTCTCCGGACCTGCTTTGGGTTGGGCCACAGCCGTCTGGAATCAACAAGGACCAGAGGCTAAGGAATATGTCAGATTTTTAAGGGCTTTCCATTCTGCATTCCAACACCCATGTGACGGTCGTTCTGCTGCTGAACAACTACTCGATCTGCGTCAAGGTAACTGTCCGGCAGCAGAGTTCTCGTTACAGTTCCACACGTTGGCTGCACAGAGTGGCTGGAATCAGGAGGCTCTACTACCCACCTTCCGGCGAGGACTCCGGGAGAAACTGCAGAACGAGTTGGCAGGAAGAGACTCGAATCTTTCTCTTGAGGAACTCATTTCACTCACGATTCGGTTCAGATCAACATCGCTGTCCTGATTGTGACCTAGCTCCCACATCTAGGTTCCCCTCCACCCGCAAAGGATCCTTTACAGGCAACCCCCGAGTGAGCACACTTCCACTCGTGGCATCATTTACGGTTCCAGTGGTTTTGTCCCTGCCTGATACTAAGCTCTCCCTTACAGCGTTGATTGATTCGGGAACCCAGGGGAATTTCATCGCTGAACAGTTGATTAAAACATGAAAGATCCCCTGCTCACCCCTCCCCACCATGCCCAGAGTGACGGCAGCTAACAAACAACCATTAGGGACAGGTCTAATTTCCCGCATCACCTCTCCGTTACATATGCGGGTGGGTGTCACTCACAAGGAACTGATCTCCCCAATTGGACGCCTTGGCACATCCCATTATCTTAGGCCTACCATGGCTCCACCTTCCTGACCCCACCGTATCCTGGGCCTCAGGAGAACTCATCCATTGGTCTCTGTTCTGCCATAAGAACTGTATTCAGACCCCTTCCCTCCAGCTGAATATGATCACGCCTTCCACCTCAGCGCTCACTCTCCCACCTAATGTCCCACAGGAATACCAGGATCTGGCTGCAGTTTTCAGTCATAACACACCTGCACCTCTACCACCTCATCGCCCCTATGACTGTACCATTAACTTACTCTTCACTTTCAAGGCTAGACTATAGCCATTATTGTCCACTGATGAAGAAGCCATGAATACGTACATTTCTGAATATCTCCGACTCCACCTCCCCTTTCTCAGATGGGTTTTTTTCGTCCCCAAGGCTGACTTATCTCTTTGGCCTTGCATAGATTACCGGGGCCTCAACCAGATCACTAAACTTGGTACACTTAGTTGGACCTCAGGAATGCGTACAATCTGGTGCGCATTAAGGAAGGAGATGAGTGGAAGACTGCATTCAGCACCAGCTCAGGTCACTATGAGTATTTGTTGATGCCCTTTGGCCTAGCTAACGCCCCCGCTGTGTTTCAGGCCTTTATCAATGATGTCCTCCGGGACATGCTGGGAAGCTGTGTAATCGTATATCTGGATGGTATATTGGTGTACTCTCCCGATCTTCCGTCTCACATTACCCATGTACGACAGGTACTCCAGTGGCTACATGACCATCATCTTAGGGTGAAAGCTGAAAAGTGTGTATTTCACACCAGTCGGTGACCTATTTGGGGTATATCATCTCCCCTCGAGAAGCAACCATGGACAAGACCAAGGTAGAGGTGGTCCTTCGATGGCCCGAGCCCCACTCTCTCAAGGGTCTACAGCGCTTCCTGGGGTTTGCCAACTTTTACAGTCGCATTATCAGAGACTTCAGTAAGATTGTCACACCTCTGACGGCCCTGCTACGGTACAAGCCACGTTCTTTGTTTCTGAAGAGAGCGTTCTCAGAAGCTCCGGTCCTGGGTCACCCGGACCACAAGAACTTGGAGTACCTCAAGTCGGCCAAGCGCCTCATCCCTACCCTGCATCTAAGAACTCTAAGGCGGATGCTCTGTCACGCTGTTCTGATCCCTCATCGGAGACTCCTGAGGTGCCTGAACCAGTACTCCCGGCTGCATACTTTCTTGGGGCCATCCAGTGGGACCGGTAATTGGACACCGCACTCACTCGTTCTCGCCCTCCTCCGGGCTTCCCACCAGGTAGAAAGTATGTTTCTCAAAACTTTCGGAATAGCTCATTACCTGGACCCATGTCTCTTCCTGCTCTGGACACCCAGGGGAGGCCCGGACGCATCAGCTTCTAGCGTCTCATTTTTGGTGGAAAGCCATGCGTAAAGACATTCATACATTAATTTCCTCGTGCTCCATATGTGCCCAGTGCAAGACTCCACACACCCTACCGGCTGGTTGTTTGCTCCCTCTGCCCATTCCTCAGCGCCCTTGGTCCCACATCGCGTTAGATTTTGTGACAGACCTTCCTCCATCCCATGGCTATACTACGGTCCTCACCATTGTGTATGGATTTTCACTGGCAGGCAGGTTTCTCCCCTTCACCAAGCTGCCCACAGCCTTTGAGACAGCAGAAGCACTCTTCAGCCAGGTGTTTACCCTATTTAGTATTCCGGCGGTATGGGCGACTTTCTTGGGAAAATTAGGGATAACGGTCAGCCTAACTTCGGGTTACCATACTAAGTCCAATGGGCAGTGTGAGAGGGTCAATCAAGAACTAGGAAAGTTCCTGCGGGCATACTGTATGGAAAATCCGTCCGATGGCAGGGATCGCTCAAAACTCCCTCCGTCACTCCTCGACAGGCCTCACGCAATTCCAGTGTCTCCTCGGCTACCAATCTCCATTTGTCCCATGGGACCTCACACCATCTGATGCTCCGGCTGTAGACGCCTGGTTCAACAGGAGCGAGACCGTCTGGGGCCAGGTTCATCGCCACATTACTCAAGCCATCCAGAAGTATCAGACCCAGGCTGATCGTCGGCGGAGCCCAGAGCAGACCTTCCAGCCAGTATGGCTCTCGACCCGCAATTTGCATTTCCAGGGAAGTAGCAAGTTGCAGCCCAAATTTATTGGTCCATTTAAGATTACTAAAAGACTTGTCACATACCGGTTATCTCTTCCCTCTCATATGCGTACTCACCCTGTTTTCCACGTTTCTCTTCTCAGGCCCTGGGTCCCTGGTTCGATGGCGAATTCGCTCATCAGTGAGCCACCACCTTTAGAGGTTGACAGTGCCCCCGCATATACTGTCCATCGGCTCCTGGATTCCCGAAGGCACGGGGCGCGGCTTCAATGCCTCGACTGGGAGGGTTACGGCCCTGAGGAACGCTGCTGGGTGGATGCCAACGATATCCTGGATCCTCTTCTTGTCCAGGAATTTCATGCCTGTCATCCGGACCGCCCAGCACCCTGGGCTTGTGGCCGCCCTTGCAAGTTCGCCCCAGCCCGTCGATCCGTCAGGCCTCGGCACACCGGTTCCTCATTCACTAATCAGCCACTCATCAGCACCCGCCTATTTAAGCCTCCATTCATTCAGTCACTCTCCGCTAAGCTTCTTGGTTCTACTCCAGTTGCTCCGCGTTCTATTATTGCATTGTCTATCGCTGTTATTAACGGTTCCTGACCTTTTGCCTGTTTTTCCATCTCCGTCTTCACTCTCTCCCTGGTTACCGTTCCACTCCGACTGTGTTTTGACCCTGGACTGTTTTCTGGTTTGTGATTTTTGCCTGCCGATTTTATAATAAACGCCTGCTTCCTGCACGCCGCAGTTGAGTCTGCTCCTTTGATCACCTGGCTTGACATTTTGTACCAAATAATGACCAAATAATCACCTGTTGACATCACGTTACTGTGTGACACCACATAATTATTTAGTTTTTCTAGCTTATTACTAGTCCTAAATTGCTCTTGCCATTTTGGGGAATGTTTAACAGGCCTGAAATGCAGGAATGGATGTTTATTAAAAATGAAATGAAGTTCACCAGACGAAACATGAAATATTTCAGGTCGTGCTGACTGACAGTATGGCATTTTCCATACCATACCATTCACAACTTTTTCTGATTTGAGGTTGTAATACCTGACCTGTAGGGCTCCTGAAAATTAGAGAACAGAGAAAAGGGGACTAACAAAGTATGTAGAGAAACAGAGGGACAACAATCATTGTCACTGTCATTGTAGAACTGCTTCTGTGGTAAGACTGCTAAAACTGCTAAAATGGACCAAGAGTGTAGAAACAACGTTAGTATCATTTAAACAGCAAATAACTTTATATGTAACACCGAAGAACGAAAGGTTACAAAAAAGCCCTAATATGCTCTTCAGAAGGCAAGGGATTATAGTCCTTATATTAAGTAAGATATGCAATATCATTATGTTTTTGTCTCTTAGTGTTTATGTATGCTGACAGTTTTAAAGAGTCTGCTTTGAACTTAAATCTATTCTCCCTTCTTTATTTTGGTGATACACTGTTTACATTAATTGCAGTTACTATGCAAGCTGCAGTTTAAGTTATATGCCTATTGTTCCCAGGTAGGAATTTAAACAAATAGTTTTACAAATAATAAAATATTTTTATTTTAATTTTCATTCCCTGTTCCTAACAAATCTATTTGCATTGGCAACTCGCTGTATGTTGAACCGTTATGTCATAACAATTGTGCATTATTAAATGTAATCATGCAAAATAGACAGGGTGGGCCATTTCGTTCATGTGACAGATACTTAGCATAAATGCTGTTAAACATTCAGCCCCCTTAATTTCACCCACTAACCTCAAGGTCAGCTGTGATCCTGCTCAGAAAAAACGGTTGCTGGCAATGAGAGAATCATTTTTTTCTGTCTCTCATTGGATGGTGATATTCATACCAACTTGTCCTATTGTCAAACTTAAGTAAATAAAGGTAAATAAAATTATGGTAAATAAAATGATTTACCAAATCATTATCTCACTAGTGAGGAAACAATATAAAGTTAATACATGCATACTAAAAGGTATAGTGCTGTTCTTAATTTGATTCTGTGACAGTTAATGGGATTGAAAAGATTGTAGTTTTATATTTTTTATTTTTTTTTGGATGAATCTATAATTAAGAAAAAAACATAAAATAATGTTGAGACCTTGTGTTAATATAATTTGAAAATGTAGATATTTTCCCCAATCAATCTGAACTCAGTACAATATAATTTAATAGTAAAAACAAAATTTTATTTATTCATTTGGCAAATTTATTAATAATGAATAATAGAATCAAACTTTGTGTGTACATAAGTATTCAGAATGTGCTATGACACTTGAAATTTAGCTCTGGGGGGGCTCTCATTTCTCTTGATTACCTCTGAAATGTTTCTACAGCTTGATTAGAGTCCATCTGTGGTAAATTCAGTTGATTGAACATGATTAACCCTTTCATGCATGGTGTCCATTACAGTGGACAAAACATAATTTCCAACAAAATTTTACTTGATTTGCAATACTTAACCAACATATGGGCATCCCCTAAACCTTTACTATGTTTATGTTTATGTTTTTACATTTGTTAATCCTGAAGTATTGGGTCCTAAATCCAAAATGTGAAATGACCTTCTGACCTCTGGAATGTCTGTTAAATCCTTTTAGTCTGCAAGAAATGTACAAGTGAAAAACAATTTTTTTAAATTAAATAAGGTGTAGGGATTACTTCTAATGGTGCCAATAGATCTGTCCCTGGCCCAATGGTGTCAGTAGATTTGATCAATTACTCGTGTTACTGAGATGTGTTATGAACTGTTTTAAATTAAAAACCAACATTCACTATAGAACAGCATCTTTTCCAAAACAACAAATATTGAAAAAACAATTGGGCATGTTTAAGTCTTGTCTGGGGGTAAAAAAATAATTAAAACAAAAAATACACCGCCATTATTTAATAATTAATGCATGAAAGTGTTAACTAACAACGCAGAGCAAAATCCAAGTAATAAGGATAGGAAAACTGCTTGTAGAGCTCAGAGAAAGTATTGTGTGGAGGTATAAATTTGGAGAAGACTGGTGCACTGAAAGTTCCCAATAGCACAGCTGCCTCCATAATTCTTAAATGGAAGTATTTGGAACAACCAGGACTCTTCTTAAACCTTTAGTGTCATTTGTATTGTTGGAAGATGAATCTTCAGCCCAGGCTGAGGTCCTGAGCACTCTGTATCTGGCTTTATTTAAGAATTTACTAATAAAATAGTATGTACTTTGCTCCATGCAGCTTTCCTTCAACCTTGATCACTCTGCCTGTCCCAACTGCTGAAAACCACCCCCACAGAATGATTCTGCCACCACCATGCTTCACTGTAGGGATGGCATTAGACAGGTGATGAGCAATGTCTGGTTTCCTCCAAACATGACACTTAGAGGCCAGAATGTTTAGTGTGTGTAGGCTTATACACGTGTAGTAAAATAGTCATAAATTTACAATATCCATTCTTTAATAAGTAACATATTCTGTAAAATAGAGAAAGTTTCAAATTGAAAATTCATGTTACACATATTTCTTTGTACCCTATACCTTCCTTTCTACCTATGTTATGTTTAATTAAAAAACCAACTTGCCCTTGATTTAAATAATTACTCTGTCCTCTGTCGAATCGACCTTTTTCATAGCCTGCAGCCACAGCTGTCTTCAGTTCTCCTGAAAAGAAGCTTCCCGGATGGGAGTTGATCAAATTTCAAACATGTCTCACATGATTAACAGTTCGAACAGCCCCAGACAGAATCCATATATTTAATTAATAGCACCTGGTGTTTAAAGTCATTAAATGACTTTGGTAAGATAATAAGTCAATAATAAAGTGCTTCACTTCCATTGACAATCTACATGCCCACCAATGGTGATGTCATCTTTGTTGCAAACTTTAAAAGAGACTATTAAATCCGATCTTGGTGATTAAGGGGCTATGCAAACATAACTTCAAAATGTACACAATGGCCTAATGTATATAAGGTTTGAAATTGACTGGTACCCTGTCACCAGATCAGAGGAGATCAATAGATCAATAGTTCAATGGTTAATAGTTAATAGCTGTTTAGTAAGAAAAGTACTGGATATTATCCTTAGTTTTTTTCATTCCTTGTGAATACTCACAAGGAATGGTTGATAGGGTTATGTTAGGTCACAGGTTTTGGGAGCTGTTAAAAACTAACACAAAAGTATGCATAGGGTCAGCAAAGGAAAGAACTAGAGATCAATCCTATTGATTTTTTTTCTCCATTTAGTGCTTTTCTCCTCTTGCTGAGAGCAAGTCACTTTTTCATTTCCTTCAATTCTCTCCTAACCCTGCAGGAAGAAATAATAAACAAAGTACACTCGGATTCTCAGTTTAGCATTTTAGAAGTTTATTTGTTGCCTTCTGAAGGAAAAAACTCTTGCATGACTCATCCCAGATTCTGAATTTGAATGTTACAAAAAGAAGCATGTCAAGCATTCCATCATGTGCACGTACTGAAGAGCTTGCTAAACTTTTTGTCATCATTACCTGCATTGCAAAAACTCAGCAAACACAGTAATGCTTTACTTCTGATTTTTGATTAACCTAGAACATTACCCACATAACACTGGGAGAAAGTGCTCTCTTTGTCAGTTCTGTTATATTATGTAACAAGTCACATCAAGTCACATTCTTAGCTTTACTCTCGTTTTGTTGGATGTTTTCTAGGCAAGTGGCTTACATGTGCACACAGAAATACGTGATAAGGGTGATTCTTTAATTATTTACCATTTAAAAAAAAAACATAAAACTAGTAAAATTTCCAGACATCAATATGTCATTAATATGTCACTCTTCTCTCGTGACTAAACATGAAATAAATAAGTGTTACCTTTAAATAAATTACTACAGAAATCACAGGGTGTTGCACGTTAATGCTGAAAACGATAATATAATGTTCAAAATAATGTAGAAGTTGTATAGATATTAACAAAAAGAATGCATTCTTAAGTCATTATAAAGACATACATTGTGGCTTTCTGTTAAGTGATCCTTTTTTTATTACTGGAGCAGAGAAGTTTTAAAGTCTGGGTTGGGGCAAAGCAAAAGTATGTTTGGATGTTTAAAACATTTTAAAAATCATATAATAATCAGTTTTTTGTTGTGATGCAATATAAGATATTTTAATATCAAAGCTATTTGTTTCCTTACACAGTTCCCCTAATTGAGGAATCACCCATAATAAGAAATTGTTATCCATTTAAAGAAATGACAAATTTAATTGATTTTATTTTTCTAGCACTTTGCAATGAGGGATTATCTCAAATTAGCTTTACAAATATCTAGCCCTTTAACTTAGCAAGCCTGTAGTGCAACAATGGAAAATGTCATGTTGAGTAGGAGCCAAATCGTGTATGTATGTATATATATATATATATATATATACACATACATACATACATACACGATATAAACATATATATATTCAGTCTCTTTTTTATTGTCACAACCTGTGCTTTAATATGCCGACTTTGGACTGCCGATTTCTAAATGGGTTTTCCCATTCCTTGTGATTTTTGATAATCAGTCATTCAGAGCTCAGAGTGAATGTCTGGGAAATGCCTACCTCTAAAAAGATTGGTGCCCGTTTAACATCCATCTTTCATGTAAAAGAATTTGAAATTCTTAGAAATGAATGTCCAAATTAATGCTTAAATACAGCATGCTGCCATTAAAAAAGTGGTCATGCATTCTGATAAGAAAATAATTGCAATAATTTGCTCAGCAAATCAGCTTCTGGCAGCAGATTAATGCAGTTTCATCCAATTTAGCACAGGGCACAAAGTGGGAACCAGCCATATACAGGGAGCCAGTCTATCACAGGGCATATGTGTATACAGATACACACTCACTTGCTATGGGACACTTTAAAGACACAAGCTGACCTAACACATATTTGAAACGTTGGAGGAAATTAGGGTACCAAGAGGAAATCTTTGTAAACATCGGGAGACCACATTAAAAACTCGTCGGACCAGTAATCAAACTGGGCCACTCTGGAGCTGTGAGCAATGACCACTGTACCATTGTGCCACCTTGGTTGCAAATTACATATATTAGTTAATTGCTATAGGAGAAATAGATTGAAAGACTTTATTGATAAATGCCTATAAGACAATGAAATATGTCATGTTTGTTATTATTATTATTATTATTAGATTTAACTGAGTTTTAATTGCCTGATATTGTACAGGTGATGATTTGTTATGCCTTTGTGCATGTGATATATTGCACAATTAAAATAGGGTGCATGTTGTCCTTCTCTTGAATTGTCCAAACCACATGTTGTGTTCTGGTACAAGCCCAAATCAAAAAAGGTTTTAAGTGGCATTTGTGAATGTAGATCTGTATTGTAGTAAAGTAAAAAAATAATAATCTTTTGGCCAAGTGGATATAGTAACTACTAATAAATAAAAGTTTTTAATGCAATGCCATCTGAGGGATCAGACAACATGAACTTTAGACTTGTGCCCTTTCCCTTTAAGTCCCCCTTGAACCTTTTAAAAACATTATGCACTTTCGAGGAAGCAATACGTAAAACCCTTTCACACTTTTATTGAGGATAACATTAGCATTAACATTAACATTAACATTAACATTAAATTGCCTCAATCCCAGTTTTTTTTATTTTGTGTTATATTTAACTTTATCATAAAGTTGGTTTCTGTGATCTGATTTGGATCAGGCTTCATAAATCCACACAATGCACAATAATGCGCTAAATTAATAGGAAGTAATTTAATTGACAATTTGTTCCAGTTGGTGTAATCAGTTCTGGCCAAATTTAACCACCCATAGAAAATGAATGGTATTAAAAGGAAATGCAACATGTAATATAACCGTTTGTGGTAACTAATATCTTACAAATATTTAACAAATTATTTTAAGTCAATCAACCACATTTAGCCATAAACATTAAGGATGGAGCACTGATTCGAACACAACATAAGGGTTAAAATAGATTTATTTAGATGCAAAGATTTTAATAAATTGTGAATGTGTGGTACAAACAAGTAGGAACTGGTATATGTTTATTGTCCTAGCTTTGTGTGTGTGTGTGTGTGTGTGTGTGTGTGTGTGTGTGCGTGTGCATCTGTCTACCTACTCCATATGGCATTTGTCTGAGTCTCTAATAGAGCTGCTGTTGTTGTTGGAGTTTGTGCCAGTTCTGGTCCCATCCCTGCCATTCCACAGGAAACAACCAATGCAAATCAATAAAGTGTGTCAAATTGCAATGACTTGTGCAACAACATCATCAGGCCAACAACCAGTTGTGCATCAGTGTGACTTCAGAAGTGGCCTGGAAATATAAGCATCTGCTAAAGAGCAATGATAAAAGAGAAAGGCAAAGGGTGGATCATATAAAGTTACTGAAGTGCTGCGCAATAGATAAGATTGACTGACAGGGTGTGTAACACCCTGGTGCATTTGAATGAATCTCACTATCATGCTATATCTTAACTCTCCATGACAGACGATGATGCCTGCTGAAAAGCTCTTTTTCATGAAAAGTGGTGAGGGAGTAGGCACAGGGCCAGCACAAAAGCTCAGGAGATGTGGATAGTCACTGAGAAAGCCTCTATCCCCTTTCCATGGCCGCATGCATAATGCATAAAAGCAGGTGTGTTAAGACCTTATTCACTGCACCCAAGAGAATGTGAATTCAGACAAAGGGCTTCTTCAATCACAAAATTGCAAGCAGCCATATAGAAGCCAAGAGATGGTCAGTAATTAAGTGACATTAAGTAACATAAGTAACATTCATGGTCAATTGATTACGTGCTACTTGTTTTCACTCAATTAGAGTAATGCATAATTAATGACAACATGTTGTAAATAAATTATATCCAGTGCTCAACTAGACTGCTCACAAAAATATGGGATATTATAGAAAATGTAAATGTGAAACGTGTTAATGTCAAATTCTATATATAATACATATATTAATGTCCAGTACATCTTAATCATACTTTAAATGAACGTATATTAGAGCGTTGTCAGGATAATGTGTAGTGGGAACAGTCTGATAGCTACATCATCATACAGGCTCCCCTCTTTCTCTTTTCTCTTTTCACAGCAGGCTTTATTTAAGCAGTAATTAAGCTCTTCCAATATAAACTTCCCTTCCTGTTCTCCTCTTGTCACGTCTTGGTATTGGTCTTGTCAGTTACCTCCCTTGCTCCAGTTTTTCCTGTTACCTATGTTGTGGTTTGTCTGTTTCTGTTTCTGGATAATGTCCTGTTGTTGCCCATGTTGCTCCTAGTCCAGTTTTTTTCTGTTATTGTCCCTGTTTTAGGTTTTGTTCCCTTTCTTGTGTTAGTCTCAGTTCCCCATTGCTGTGGGTTGATGCTTATTTGTATTAACACTGTGTTAGCATCTCTGTCTGTATTAGCATTTTGTCAGATAACCATCCGTCTGTTATATTCGCAATATTTGTCTATAATAAAGCACCTTTCCATGAATGTGTGTAACAGTTGTAATATTGATACATACATCAGGGAAAATATTGTTTTAATTAACAAATTTCACTTAATACACCTGTATTATACTTGTCTAAAAGTACATTTATTGTATATTCACGTGTGTTTAAAAAATAATAAATGATAAAATACAAAGAATATTTTGAAGTGAATTTTCACACCAAACAACATGTTGAAAATAGTGTGTGTTGTTCAAAAAATACTGAGTGCCAATACAGTTACAAATGTTAGAGCATCATGAGATATTTATAGCTTAGATATTTATTCCTCTCATTACCTTCAAGACCTAGTATGTACTGTCTGCAGACCCCATCAAGCATTTAAAGGGGCACTTAAAGAGAGAACACTCAGTAACATCACAAGACACCGGGATAACATGGATCATCAGATTTTAGAGCCATGCTACCTGTACAGTGAGCAAAGCTGGATAATTTCCTATTAATAATTTAATAATAATATCAGCCTACTTCGATAAAAAGGAACAATATTAATAAATAAAGAAACCAATGAATAAAGGAACAAAAGTTTTAAAAAAGTGAATACATTTGGATCTGGATTTTTGTGTGCTCATGTTATTTCAAATGCTGCTTGGTAAAAAACTAAAGGTTCTTCTTTGTCAAGTCTTTTTACTTTGTTGCCTTTTGCTCCATTGTATTCTCTCTGTTTTGTGTCACGCCCACTTCCTGCACGGCTGGCCATACCCAACCGTGCACTCAATCAGCGTCTCCATCTTACTAATTAGCCA
>JAUZST010006257.1:0-14992 GCA_034779995.1 Parotocinclus haroldoi
GGCATCAGTAATGGATAATAGACTCTGTGTTCCTAACCCATCAATAACTACATTTTCTCTTTTCTCTCAGAGCTGATTTTCCGGTACCAGTTCCAGCACCACACACCTAGATGTTCTTCCAGCTCAGCATCACTCTATTGGTCTTCATCAACAGAACCCAGTCCCACCAGAGTGCAGGAACTCTTTCCATTGTTGGACATTGGGAGACGATGTGCCTCCAAGGACCTACCAATGAGGACTCATTTTATATCTATTTTGTTTTATAATTTAGTTTATTTTTAATAATTTACTCATTTAAATTTTATTATTAATTTATTGACTTAAATTATTTACCTAATTTTGCTATAATTTAATATACTTTTAGTATTTATTTAATTAACATCTAGGCCAACCATGGAGGATGGGTCCCCTATTGAGTCTTGGTCTTCCCGAGGTTTCTTCCTACCACTTTCAGGGAGTTTTTCCTTTCCACTCTCGCCCTAGGATTGCTCAACTTGGGATTGGCCTTTTAAGATGGTATAATATTGTAAAGCTTCTTTAAGACAACGTACCATTTGTAAAATGTGCTATATAAATAAAATTGAATTGAATTAAACTCAGAAGTGAGGCACCACCGGCACAGTCTGTGTTGTGCAAATAACGGGCTCAACAGAGAAAAACAATCAGTGTCAAAGCTTCCACCCCGATTTTCATCGTATTCCAAAGTTTTGCATCTGTATTCATTTGTTAAGAACCAGGGCTGTCGTGCTATGTTGCACATTTTGTAGCCGCGATATAGCATCAATTCTCAAGGTATTGTAAAGACTTGTAATAGACTAAAGTCTGACATCCCCTCACATCACACAAGGCACGGAGATTTTAGTCACAGATGTCGCTCTCACTAGATCCCTTTTGAGTTTTTTTTTCAAAATGTTTAAAAGCACACCAAAAAAAGAATTAATCAGTAAATTAAGAACAGCATAGTCAGACTGTAAAATAAAAAGATGCCATCTTTAGTGCCGTAATGGGATCTTAAGATTCAATGGAAACACCACATTTCAATATTTTATGTTGTCATGTTATTTATTTGTGTTTTCATTTTATACACATTTTCTGTCATTTCCCTTACATTTTGGAGTGTAGTAATTTGCATAGAAGTCCAGGAAAGGTCTGCCAGTTCGACTAAAAAATAAATGTAGCACAGTAAAATTATGTTTCCATGTTTTGGTCACATCCCTGTAGCCTACCTACTGAGCTGTAAAAATCATCTTTATGTTGTTACAGGGACCCACCACAGTAGGAGAGTAGGACAGCCATCGTCTGCATTGCCGATCTGCAGAGCGCTGGGCCACGCCATGAGCCTTGAGGAGTGCCGCTCTGGTCCACTTCCATGTGCAGCAACAGTGGCTGCTGTTGGCACTGCCAAGTCAGGCTGTTGGTTGAGAGAAGTGGAGGTTGGTATCCCAGGGTGCTGGTGAGAGTGTTATGAGCATACTCGGTCCAGGATAATTGGGAGCACCATTTGGCGGGTTTGCGGACGGACAAGCAGCACAGAGTGGCCTCAACTTCCTGGTTGGATGCGCGAGGTATTAGTCCATGAGGTTGTCCTCCAAGCCGGAATACACAAGTGCGTCGAGAGACATCTTACCCCCTGGGAGAGAGAGAGCAGCAGGTAGTAGATAGTTTCGGTTTGAGTTTGGTCTCATCAGGACCCTTAGTCACACTGACGAAGGATATTAACTGCTGTGGTTAAACGAGTGACATGTGTAACTTAATAGGTGGTTAGATTCTAGTATGAGATTCTAGTATTCTGGTATTGAGAAAGTTATCATGTTGTGCTAGCGACGTCTGTTGCCTATCGAGCAGTATCTCGATGGTGGAGGGTTGGGCGACTGTGAAACTGCGGGTTCCATATGGCCAGTACGTTATGTTACGGGGACTTACCAGGTTCCCAAATGCACAGTACTGCCATCGAGAGGGAATTTTCCATTAGGAGAGTGAGAGAGTGAGAGAGAGCGCTCACCTATTGGTTATTGGCAATTCTGACTTCCCACTCTTAATTCTATATTCATACTTAATAAACAGTGTCTGATTTTTACTACATTAGTATGAACTACCTATTTGTACACAGTCTCATATGACACTTTATACAGCCTAGTGAAATTGCGTTGACTTTATGAATGACAAGACTGATTTAACCAACAATGAAGTTCTAAGAACTTAAAAAACAATGGTGTGTGTTCTGGAAAAATACTGAATAAAAAAATGGCTGACATGAGTGAGCATCCATGTCCAAAAACAGAACAGTGTTATACACATCACTAAATGAGTTAGCAGAAACAAAAGCACTGTTGTGATCATCCCTGCAGCAGCTTAGATTCTCAGAAGTTGTGGGCGAAGGAGAGGTAAACATTTCGATATGACTGCATCAGCCAACTCCATAGAGAGATGTGGAAAAATTAAGTAGGCTTGCAATGGCAGGCTCATTATTAATAGTGTCATTGATCAACTGAACAGCAAGTAGCAGGCATTTAACCATACAGAAAGACACATTAATCCATGGCTAAAAATGTTTTTCTGAGGACTGCACGACTGGTCTTATACTATGGTGCCTCTTGAAAGTTTGTGAACCCTCTACCATAAATATGAGCTAACACCATCAGATTTACACAAGTTCTAAAAGTAGATGAGGAGTAGACAGTGGATCAGGTTGGGTATCAAAACCTATTTCCAAAATTCCAAGAACCATATTCTTCCTCCTTGTAGAAGAACAGAAATTATATTCCATTTATCGGTTCCTATTAACACATTTTATTCCTCAAATACACTGCCATGAGTAGTGCAAGAAATATTTCTCTATTTATCTGCCAGGACCGATTCATCATGCAATCATGTACACGTAGTTTGGTGTTGCTAGTCTCCAACAGAGCATTAGAGGAAAAGTTCGATTAATTTTTTTTTCAATTTTATTTATTTATATATCGCTTTTTACAACAGAGCATTGTCTTAAAGCAGCTTTAGAATATTACATTATCTAAAAAGGCCAATCTCAAGTTGACAATGGAAAGGAAAAACGTTCTTTAAATACAAACGGGCACTTTGTCACATCTGTTTACCGTCTAATTTATTTGAAACACTTGACCCTAATTTCACCCTCAAATTAACTGCTAACCCTAGAGGTCCACATACTTTTTCCAACATACAGATTGTATATTCTAAAATCTAGTGAAAAGCTTCTCACAAAGGGTGAAGATTGGTGTCCACAAACATTTGGCTATATAGCGTAAATAAACCTCTTATGAAGAAGGGAGTCTCCACTTGTTTGTCCATGTAACAGCCAAAAAGTAATTTGCTTCCAATCTTCTGTCTTTTCTCTGTTATATGAGGTCACCAACATGTGAAAATGCAGCACCACTGAACTCCATTCACCTTTACACGCTGTCTTCTTCACACCAGAAGGAAGCCAGGCTTACGTATGTCATTTGTCTAACCAGATCAGTCAAAGCAGAGCAATTACCCGCTAATGTCCATTGGGCAGGAAATAATCCTAATGCTTTTAATGCCTACAGGGCTCTAATGGTGTTCTGGAGAGCCTACGCGGCCAGCACAGGGAGCGCTAATGCCAAAAGATGGCACCCAGCCAGGCCCATCTTGTTCAAGCTGTGACTGAATGAATTGTGAGTGATCCATATCGCATCCTTCGGATCAGAACCACTTCTGTTTCTGTTTTCCTGCTTCCTTACCTTCACTGCAACTGAACTGGTAGAAAACATTTTCAGCCTTCAGGTTCATGTGAGCTATGCTAAAGCAGAGTAACAGAGAAAGAGTACTTTACAGATAAACGATTTTTTTACAGATTTCTAAAACGCAGAGGCTGTAAAGTTAGATTCAACTTGCACAAAATAAGTCGTAACAAGTAGCAATTGAAAAATACATACAACGAACTCTTGTATCTCGTAACATCACTTGGAAAGCGAGGGCCAGTCTGAAAGCTTTATACAGTACACATGGGTAGCTCTTTATCGCCATCTGGTGGTTTGATACAATTATTAGTGTAGACCTACGGGAACGGGTTTGACTTCATTTTAATCTATTTAATAACGGATCACCAACTCCCAGTAGTGTAAATATTGTATTGTAGCAGTGTGTACTTTACTATGGACTGTACATTATGCATTTGTATTACTAACACATTTCCCTTTGCTACTTTGCAACCTGTACTTTTACAAACTATGTAAGTGTACACAAGACACAAACATACTGTAATACTATACTCAGGAATGGTTTGAGGAACATGACAAAGAGTCCAAGGTGTTGCCCTGGTTTTCATATTCCTAAAATCTGCTGTTGACTTCTTGGGGCCAGATACCACAAGATACCTTTAGAGGTCTTGTGGAGTCCACGCTGGGTCAGGAAGGAGACCTACACTATATCAGCTTGTTGGTTTTAATGACATGGCTGACTTGTGTGTTTATATTATGTTTATATGCATACAGTACACTGTCATCAGATGTAAAGCCATAATATGTTGTGACATCACAAAACAAGGTCTCTTGTGAATTTAGTGGTTCGTGTTTAATGCATTATTAAGAACAATGCCATGCAACATCACGTTTGTCATTTATATTTATGTAATTTAACAGACACTATTATTCAGAGTGACTTATAACTGATACATTCTTACAATGTAAAGAAATTGTAAGTTAAGGGTCATAAATCCAGAACCTTAACCACCCGGCTAACCACAGTCACTGGGTTGAACTTCAGAGGTTCAGACTGAACCAATGGCAGAGAAAGGAGGCCTCTTTCCTTCCATATAAGAGCTTTACTAAGATAATTTACTACATATATGTCCAAATGTACATCTAAGAAAAAGTTTAGGCCCTCGGGTCCCAGTATCTCGTATAAGAAGCGGAAGATGAACCTATTTCTGTATTAGTGAGTCAATCAATAACGGAATGAAGTCCAGACTGAAATAGACCTGACCTGAAAAGCTCATTCATGCCAGAAAGCCCAGAATTCCATCTTATACAAGTCTGATGATTAGATATGGAATTTTATGCCTAAGGAAGTTTTGATAATTATTAAATAATAAGGGCTTATATCCTCTTCAGGCCTTATTCCAAACATGTCACCAGGATTGTTGTGAAGTTATGTGAACTGCTGTGTGAACAGACTGGCACTTTGCACTTTGTTTCAAAACCCTGCGTTTGGAAACTTGGATGGCAGCCAAGCCTGCTTTCATTCATTGGCTGTGGGAGTGAAGAGGGCCGAACCATTTACGGAGCTTGCTCATTCCACTGGATCCTATCCAGGAACCTCCCAGCAGATCCAAATTCCCATGTTTATGTGGATATATTTTTCAAGAATGTTGTGAATAAAGGCAGACAAAGAGGCGTGCACATCTCTCCGATTGGCTGAGAGTGAGCCAGACCTGCTTCCTTGTTGTCAGTGTACGTGTCTATTATCGGACTGTTTGTCCTAGTAACAAAGGTTTCTCTGACTGGAAGCCTGAGCTGAAGCCTTGGATTTACAGCTAACCCAGCCAGCAAGCTTGCATGGGTCGGAGAGTACAGTGATAAGACTTTGTGAACATGGCCAGAGGCCTATGACATCGGAGGAGGAGGAGACAGCTGTCTGAGGAAAAGGGCTTGCACAGGTCATGTGTGAAGACTCACTCAGCTTTAGGAAGTGCTGCAGGACTCAGAGGAACCTCAGTGTAGGTGGACCTAATGGATTTAATATTTTGAGCTGTAATGCATAATCTCTGATATGCTTCGTACGGTTGAGTTTTGTATGTTTTAATTCAATACCGATAGCTTTGCAAATACAGATGTAGAAGAGTAATCCTAAATTTGAAGTCTAATCTATAATAAAAGTGAATAAGTGTAGTGAACCAGTAGCACATGAAACTAGAATGGATAGTATTGTTTAACTATTAACCCTACAGTATTGTGCCAAAATCTTAGGCCACTATTAGATTTGTTGTCTTATCAATGGTTTAATTGATAATACCATACATAATACTTTCCTCAAGTGCTTTATTAAGATACAAGCAAAAGAGTACAGGAAATATGTCCATAAAAATAAAAGGAAAACAATTTTTTAAACGAAATGGTTTCTCAGCTGTTGCCCTACCAAAAAGACCATTCCTGATCAAGCTTCTTCAAACTGTAGAAGTGTCGACTGAAATGTCGGCATCTTGATGAAGCTTCCAGATGCATCATGTAAGGGAAGGAAACACTAAATGTTTATTTAATACTGAATGCAAATGTCCCTTTTTCTGGTTCTAATCTAATAGAGAGACTGAGACAGAATGGTCATTATTTCACTGATGAATTGTTTTTTTGAGGGGTGGACTCAAGTGAAGTAAGGAGTAAATTTCTTCATCAAGATGCCAAGTTGACTTTCTACAATCTGAAGAAGCTTGATCAGGAATGATCATTTATAACAGCAGAAAAAAATGACTTGCATGACGGAACAGTGTGAAAAGGCTAACATATGCCAAAAAGCTCAGTAAGAAAATTCTCTAATCCACGTGTCTTCTTGTTTCTTCCATTAGCATGTTCTCCCTTACAGCCATGAAGCTCCAACGTGGAGCAGTGAGATGTTGGAACCAGAAACGCTCTGCAGCTACGGTTATCTCAGGAAACAAGATCTCAAAGTGGGTTTGGTAACTTTGATGTTACATTTTAAGATACATTTTCATCCATCCAACTAAATCTTTATCAACCTGCAGGAAGGTGAAGGAACATCTGAAAAAGGATGTAGAAGAAATGAGGAAGGATTTTCCTGACTTTAGACCTGGGCTGGTGGTGTTACAAGTCAGTCTGCACTCAACATTCTCTCCAATGATAGATTTTATAGAATGAACAAAAAATTATCTTTTTCTCTGAAATTCCCCACTTACCGTCTGCTGTTCTTCCTTCTCCTTTCATTCCTCCCTTCTGCAGCTGATTGCTTGGTAATGCACCTTTTATCTCTTTCAATTTAACATCTTGAAATACGTCAGATTACTGAAGTGTTTGATGAATACAGGACACAAGAACAAACATGTGGACACTAAATACATTGTCCATATGGTCTTTAAAAACAAGTCCATGTATCTGTGAGATTTAAGAATGATAATTACATACCATTATTATTATTGTATATTACTGCTTTATTATTATAATTTTGAAATGTGAGATGAGAAAATCCTTGTACTGATGTTGAACAGTTCCACAACAGAGTATGCAATACTTGCGTCAGTGATTATGGCTGATTTTTCACAGCTCATTTCACTAGCACATTCATAGTATTGTATTAAAACCCACTGTGGTCTTAAGTAAATCCTATTCTACTATCAGTGCTTGTGGAGATTGCTTGGCTATATGGTTGATTTTAGGCTTTTGTTAGCAATGTCTGAAATAGTAGAACTTAAGTTGGTCATATAATGTGCAGTATTTAGTGTATGTATTGTTTCTGTATGTTGGTTTTATTGCTAAATATACAAGCCATTTATTAATGTATTAACTTGATTACTTGCTGCTTTTTACACTTTGTTTTACTTTTGTCAGGTTGGAGACCGGAGTGATTCCAACCTTTACATCAGTATGAAGCTAAAGGCAGCAGCTATGGTAAGTCAACACCCAGGGGCATCATCACACCCATGAAATATACGCCACACTAAAATTATGGCGTTAAAAAGTTTTATCTTGAAATAATTGAGCATAAATAAAAGATAAGCCATGCAAATTTACAACAGGCACTACATTCCCCATATTGCCCCAGCATTGTTAACGTTTTCAGTCAGTTGTAATTAATAAACATGAACATTAGTGTTCATTTGTTCTTGTAGGACAAGTAGTCTAGAAACACCCCTGTAAAGACCTTATCCCTTAGAATCACCCTATAACATTATCCTTGTTGATCTTAAATTTTGTAATGATTCCTCCTTTTCCTAACTTTTTGCTTTTTCTAGATTGGAATTAATGCCAGTCATATTAGGCTTCCGACGACTGCCACAGAAGATGAAGTAAGTGGAAAATTTCTTTTCTTTTTTATTCTATACTTAGGACCATAGCAACTTTGCATCACATAAAACACTGAATACAAGCACAAGCCATAAACGTTTAAGGACCTTCTTAAAATTCAAAGTTTAAAAATTCCAAAGCAAGCACTAATATGAAAAATAGAATTTAGATGCCACTTATTGGTTCCTACTAATGCATTTTATATTTTAGCGATCAGTGAAAAACTACATCCATACATTAAAGAGGCATCTATCTGCCGAGTCATATAATCACATACATATTTTTTTGGATTGACTTCACCAAAGCATTACCAGAAGATGGAAGCTCAAAAGCAATGCAAAGTTTGGCTCCACTTTGAGAGAAATTGCAACATGTATGGAATGTTAATTTTTTATCAGAGTATAGATCGCGGAAGACGGCGAAGCGTCAAAAAGACGAGCATATGAGCTCGGGCACGCATGTAACACGAGTGCGAATAGATTACTGAAGGCGCCAAAGCACCAGAGGGTGAGCGTGAGCTTGGGTGCACGTATAGAGTGAGTAAGTCGAGCCGGGGCGCGTCTCAATCAGAGCACGCAGCCGGCTGGAGCGAGACGTAGTAGGTGCCGAGGATGAAAAGAGCTCACGTGTACGAGAAGCTCGCAGGTACAGACGTGGAAACCCTCAAGGTATCCCTAAAAAACTAAGTACCTCGGGTTTCCAAGGTTTCCCCCTTACGCGTCCCTCGGTACTATAAGCCCCAGGACGTAACCAGCTGACCATAACGGCGATCGCAAAAGTGTCGCTGTGTGCGCATGGAAGCCGATGGTCGTGTGCGCAGATGGTGTAACGACCTGGCCAAGAACAATGCTAGAACCCACCCTTAAGTAACAGGGAAAGCAGATGTTCGTAATCAGGTACTAAATTCAGCACCAGATATAAACCCTGACTGCTCTGTAACAGCAAACGGCGAGGACGGCGGAACACTCGGGGCGAGAGGTAGGAACCCTAACAAATATGACCTAAACATCATCAGTTTTTCACACAAGTCCTAAAAGTAGATAAAGAGAACCCAGCTAAACAGTTAAAAGAGACAAAAATATTATACTTGGACATTTATTTAATGAGGAAAATGATCCAATATTACTGTGAGTGGCAAAAGTATGGGACCCTTTGCTTTAGGTATGTGGTGTGACCCATCTGTGCAGCAAAAACTGCAACTAAATGTTTCCAGTAACTGTTGATCAGTCCCGCACACCGGCTTGGAGGAATTCTGGAATATTGGTTGGTTTGATCACATGAACTGTTCGCTTCAGTTCCTTCCACAACGTCGAAGGTCAGGACTTTGACTTGGTCATTCCGAACATTATATTTATTTTTCTTTCACCATTCTTTGGTAGAACGGCTTGTGTGCTTGGGGTATAGCTGCATGACCCACCTTCTCCTGAGATTCAGTTCATGGGCAGATGTCCTGACATTTTCCGTTTAAATTATCTGATATAATTCATAATTTATTGTTCAATAAAAAGAATAAAAAATTATATCAATAATAATAATAATAATAACAATAATGTCAAGCCATTCTAACCCAGATGCAGCAAAAAAAGGCCCAAACCATGATACTACCACCACCATGTCTTACATATGGAATAAAGTTCGTATGAAGGAATGCAGTGTTTTCCTTTCTCCAAACATAACACTATTCATTTAAACCAAAAGTTCTATTGTGGACTCATGCGTCCGCAAAACATTCTTAGCCTTCTTGTCCACGTAATCTTTATCAAACTGCAGACGAGTAGCAATGTTCTTTTTGGAAAGCAGTGGCTTTCTTCTTGCAATCCTGCCTGATGATGGACTCATGAACATCAACATTAGCAAATGTGAGAGAGACCTTCAGTTGCTTAGTAGTTACCCTGGGGCCCTTTTTGACCTCACCGACAATTACACACCTTGCCCTTGGAGTATTCTTTGTTGGTTGACCTCTTATGGAGAGGGTAACAATGGTCTTGAATTCCTTACATATGTACACAATCTGTCTGACTGTGGATTGGTGGGATCTAAACTCTTTAGAGATGATATTGTAACCTTTTCCAGGCCGATAAGCATTAACAACTCTTTTTCTGAGGTCCTCAGAAATCCCCTTTGTTCGTGTCATGATACACGTCCACACACGTGCTGTGAAGAGCAGGGTTTGATAGATCCCTGTTCTTTAAATAAAAAAAGGCTGCCCACTCACACCTGATTGTTATCCCATTGATTGAAAACATCTGACTCTAATTTCACCTTCAAATTAACTTCTGATCCTAGAGGTTTGCATTCTTTTGCCACTCACAAATATGTCATATTGGATCATTTTCCTAAATAAATAAATTATAAATATAATCTTTTTGTCTCATTTGTTTAACTGGGTTCTCTTTATCTGCTGTAAGGACTTGATTTGATGATGTTTTAGGTCATATTTATGCAGAAATACCAAAAATTATAAAGGGTTCACAAATTTTCAATCACCACTGTAAGGTGATATCGAACTTTAGCATTGTACTGGGTTTGGCCGACTTCTCTCTTCTAGCTCAAATACTGCATTAGAGAGAGGGAGAGTCCAAAACGCTTAACGTAAACAAAACAAGGTTTAATGTATTAAAACAATGAGCTGTAGAGAACAAACTTATCATAAGTAATTTCTACTGCTAAAATGATGAACCTGTGATCCAAAGGGAAATACATAATTTTACCATTAACCATTTTCCCTCCCATTTAAGCATATTGTAAAAATGATTATTTTTCTTTTGGATCACAGGTTTATTTCAGCAGTAGATATTACTTTTTATATATTCTTGTTACAGAAAATATTTTGTAAATATTTTTTTACCAGGTTATTTTTTTATGACCAGTAATGTCTGAGAGATGTTTGAATTTCCCCTGTAATTATTTTACTACATTAAGCCATGTTAAGCTTTGTTCACATTAAACATTTTAGACTCTCTCACAAAGGCCAGCTCCAGAGACAGCTCTAGCACATTGTTCCAGCATGCGATATTTCATTATAATGAAAAGTTTAAAGGCTCAGCTCAACTAGTGGATGGTTTTATTATATTACTTCTAAGTCTAAAACCTATTTGTTTAACCTTGATCGTTTTGTCTTATTGGATATATAACATTACGTAACATGGATAGTTAAGTGTCTTCTCACAGCTGCAGACCCATGGGTTTGTTGTGGTCTTTGCAAGTTCTCCACGTGTTTAAATGTGAACATATCAAAGACATGAATTAGGTCAACTGGTGTTTCTTAAGTGTTCCAGTGTGAGTGACTCAGTGTTTGTGTGTGCATCGGCCTGCTTCGGTACCTGTGCTACCGGTTACTGGTTTCCCTAGGTCTTAAATAAATTAACTAGTATGGAAAGTGAGCTGTTAGGAAGCCTGCCTCGCATGGCCGAGCAGCCTGTCGTTGTCATTATCGCCATTGCCATCCGCCATTACCAAGCTTCTTACATAATCCAGCTGGCTAACGACGTGACGACAAACACCTGGGGCTTTTACTATTTAAGTATGAGCCCTGGCTCTGTTCGTTGCCACGTCGTCTTGGTTTGTTTAGCCGTTCGTTTGCGTAGCACAAGGATCGATAACACTTAGGGCTTATAGAGCTGACGGATGTGAAACCCCTGAGGTAACTAGCTGTTAGGCATATAACCAGGGTATCCTGAAGTCCGCTGACTCTTAGCTTGGGACAGCATCAGGAACGTTTCTCGTTCCTCCTGACCCAGTCCCCGCATATGCAGGTGGTATTGGGCCACTCTTGGCTGGGGGCTCACAACCTGTTCATCTACTGTGCCTCTGGCTTCATCGGTGGGTGTTCTCTCACATGCCACTCAATGTGTCTGCGTGCAGGAGGGACATCTTCACCCAGTACCTTGGGCAAGTCCCAGGTCCCACCTTGGTGCCGCAACATGGCCGAGGTGTTTAGCCATGCTGACGCCCAAGCCTAAGCGGTTGAGCCCGACCCCGGTCCCACTTGGTTTGTTTGCCCTTTCATTTGTGTAGCGCACGGATCGATAGCATTTATAAAACATTTACAGTCAGACGGTGACATCCCGGGGCTTATACAGCTGACAGATGTAACCCCTGAGGTAATTAGCTGTTAGGGATATAACCAGGGTATCCCAAAGCTCAGCTTTCCTTCGGCTTCCTGCCAAGCTTCACTCCGTCCTCATGCCAGTTGTGGGCATTATCCCCATTTGGGACACGACCCAGCTGCGTTCCTCTTCTTTTGTTTTTGTCATTTGGGAAGTATTTTTGCTCCGCCTTTTTTGTTACTTCCCTCATTATTAAAACATTGTTCGTTCCCCTTTTTCTGCATCGTTGTGTCCTCACTCTATATCATAACACGAGCGAGCTGTATCCTATGTCTCACTGAAGATTGTATATAGAACACTCTGAGATTTTGTCTGGGCCGTATATTTAAAAACACAACACAAGGAAATGGAAGGAAAGGACAGATAAAACTAACTGATAAAGCTTCTAACAGTGAAACTGAGGCTAAGGTTATGACTAACACAGTATGCTGTCTTTAGGTGCTGCAAAGAATAGCCATGCTTAATGAGAACCCAGAAGTCCACGGTCTCATCGTTCAGTTACCTCTGGACTCTATCAATAAGATAGACAGAGAGAAAGTAACCAACGCCGTAGCTCCAGAGAAGGATGTGGATGGGTGAGAGACATTCTAAACTCTTTCATTAAACAGAAATGATTACTGTGGTAAAAAATGCTGTGTTTTGTGTTTAAAGAATCATTACAATGTAATATATGGATTCTGTTGAAGCTTATACAGTATTTATAATATGTCCAAAATCTAATGTAAATAATTTCCATTAACACAATAAAATTGATATGATTAAAATTGTGATAATCTGACAGCTCTTAAAAACAAATATCCTTTTGTAGAACATGTACGGTATACAGTACAATCATTGACTAATCAAATATCTTTATTTCTATGAATGTATCAAACAATCCTCTTTATCAATGATCTGTCTGGGCTGTCAGCCTGTTCACCAACAAAACACTACTCATAACATCTCCTAACAACTAGATCAGAATGGCCCAGATGGCAGCAATCCTTCGAAACAACCATTCTGCTTCTCTAGGTTCCATTATGCGCCCCTTCTTAAAATTTGTCAACTGGAAAAATGTCTTTGAGTGTATCATAGATTCATGTCTAGCCGTCAACAATCTCTCACCAAGAGGTAAATTATCCTAAAGCACGGCTCGGTGCCTGTGGCTCTTCGGGTAACACCACTGTCACACAGCAAGAAAGTCTCTACAAAAATAGTTTATAAATATTGTGCGTTTTTCTCTACTACAAGCAGAACCCAATCAACCATACATCCCAGAAAGGAGGAAAAACGTTAAAGGCTACTAACATGTCTGTAACTTTAATTCCAGCAAGTCCTTGAGCAGTCAGGGATGTGTGTGGATACTGTAGCACTAACAAGATAGTGTAAACATTGATTTTGGCCACAATTCAGGGCACAGGTGCTCAGGGAGTAAAGCTAGAGTACGGAAACATGAATCTTCTGAGCACTTGCAGGAGGAAATGGTAGCCAATTTAGGGACTAGTAAATGGAAGTTTGTGAGTTCAAGCACTATCATGACCCTCTGACTTTAACTGTTTCTGGAAGAAGCAATTTCTGAAGACATGAGCTGGATCCCTCAATCTATAAAACTCATATGTAGCCCTGACAAGAAGAAGTGGGGGTAAAACAAGATTTGCTCTCTGGTCCCTGGTCTACTACCAGGTTGTAGTAGAGTCCCGATGTCCTCTGGCCATGCCGGACAGCGGCCCTTGACACATTGCCCTGTTGACTGTGCATGATTGTACAGTACAAATTGAATCATTTTTAGTAAATGCTATAGCATATAGGTACAGTACTGTGCTATCAGCCCACCTTTACATTAGATATACATGAAAATGTAATGAAAATAATCATATTATTATTTCTAAGTCATTCTATTACAATGCGGGACATTATAGTATGCAGTGTATGCAGTATTAAAAACTGAGAAGATAAATGAGAAAAACAGCTTCTATAGACTAGGATTTAGTGTAATCTTCCCTTACACTTGAGCAATAGCAGCACCATTTTGTTGCCAAGTTGACCCTTCAAAGTGTATTCAAAGGGTAGCTGCCAATAAACCAAATTTCCAGAAGGAAAGCAGGGTGCAAAAGTCTATTTTGGTATAAAGACCATATATAACATATTGTGGATTACTGTCAATCCATGATCCTCATTTCCAGTGATCTTCATCCAGCGTTTGTGAGCTTTAGCATATTTTAGCCTTTTTACACTGGACTACTTTCTGAGAATATCATTCCTGATCAAGTTTCATCAGACTGTAAGAGGGGTCAACTTTCAACTATAGGCTATAATCTATTGTTCAGGTAACTGACGGTTAGACGGCCTCTAATAGCTGGGGAAACAGGGACGGCCTCTAATAACCAGGGAAACAGGGATGGCATCTAATATCCTTGGGACATGGACATGGACGAGGCAAAAGCCGAATAACCAGGTGTGGCGATAACCTAGGCTTGAACAAACTAGGTGAGGCAAGGCTCGAACAAACTGGTAGTGCAAACGCTGTCTCCAAAAGACTTCCTGCTAAGGACTGAATGTCCTAAAGTGTCTCTGTGTATCGAACAAAATATGCAGATATGCATATCAGTTACGTTGTTTTATTTAACTGGTATTATTTACTTGATTCTACTATAAATACAATGACTATTTTCAGTTACGTCTAGGCCACACAAGGAGGTCAAAGTTAAATGTATTTATATAACGCTTTTCAGAGGGTCCCTTTTTGAGTCTTTTTTTCCATTGTCACCCTAGGCTTGCTCAATTTGGAATTTGCCTTTTAAAATGACAAATATTGTAAAGCTGCTTTAAGACAATGTTCCATTGTTAAAGCGCTATATAAATAAATGTGACTTGATTTGACTATAAAAGCTCCATAGAAGCTTCTAAATA
>JAUZST010006258.1:0-14991 GCA_034779995.1 Parotocinclus haroldoi
TTCCTTGGCGGACTTTCAGCCGGGCGACTGTGTCTGGCTATCCACCCAGGACCAACGTCTCCAGGGGGTAAAAAGTTTGTACCCAGATTCATCGGACCATTTAAGATCACTAACCGCCTGAATCATGTCACTTACCAGTTAACACTTCCATCCCACATGCGCACTCACCCTGTGTTTCCCTCCTCAGTCCCTGAGTCCCTGGTCTGGTGGCAGGTTCAACGTCCTGTGAATCCCCTCCCCTGGAGGTTGATGGATCACCCGCATACACGGTACATCGCCTCCTGGACTCTCGGTGGTGGGGGTCCCGCCTCCAGTACTTGGTGGATTGGGAGGGGTATGGCCCAGAGGAACGCTGCTGGGTGGATTCCAAAGACATCCTAGACCTGCTACACACTCGCCAGTATCATGCCAGTCACCCAGATCGTCCTGCCCCTCGCAGATGCGGGTGTCCTCGCAAGGCTTCACCTAGGCGCTGACCCATGCGGGATCATCCTTGCTCCACCGGTACAAGCCCTTTGGAGGGGGTACTGTCAACTGTGCGGACCATACCCAGACACGCGCCCGCTCACCATTACTCGATTACTAATTACGCACACCTGAGTCTCATCAGGACACCCTTCTTATACATTCGCACTCTGCACCTTCACTTGGTTTACGCCTCATACTAAGTGCTTCTAGTTACAAATACTCACTTTACTGACTTTGTTTTGACCCTCGTTTTCCATCCTCTGACTGCGCTTTTCGCCTTGCCCTCTGGTACCGTTGTGAATCTTGCTGGTTTTGATCCTGGACTGTTTGACTATGTTTCTCGTCCTTTCATTCCCTCTGAACGCTCTGCTATCTGTGATAGCTTCCACATTCCAGCCAGCGTCACACGCAGCTGTTGTCGGGTGCATTGGAACACCAACTCCCCAGCTGGCCAGGGTGCGAATGAATCGCAAAAACTCTGAAGCACCAGGGGACAGACATGCAGCGAACATGGTAAAGCGCTGGCAAATCGTGTAAAGCACGTGTATAGCGAAGGCACGACTGAATCGCGAAAGGCGCCATAGCGCCATGGGGCGAGCGTAAGCACGTGCAAGTAGTGCGAAGAAGCCGTGCCGGGGCACATCTCAAATAGAGAGCGCAGCCCACTGGCAACACTCCAAGCTAGGGCACATTTCATTTGGAACGGGCAGCTGGTTGGAGTGAAGCTATACAACGCGAGACGGCCATGCCAGGGCTCCTTTAGAGCACAAAGCTGGGTGGCGAAACTCTAGAAGGGTGCGTCTCATATGGAGTGGACAGCCGGGTGGAGTGAGGCTCGAAGGGAGCACAAGCTCGAATGTGCGAGGAGCACATGGAAAAAGCGGAACCGGGGCACATCCCAAATCAGGGCACACAGCCGGCTCGAGTGAGGCTCGATGCAGTGCCGAGTGAAGCCTCTGAGCAAAGAGGGAAACCTGAGTCTGTCCCTAGACGTCATAAATACCTCAGAGGTTTTCCTTCTACACGCCCATCAGCTCTAAACGCCCCCGGACAATACCAACTAACCAGGCGAACATCCAGTGCACCCACTGGTGGTCGGGTTCACGAGTGGAGTCAGACGACCTGGCAACGAACAGCTCTAAAATCCGCACTTAAATAGCCGGAGAAGGAGCTGCTCGTAATCAGGTCGTAAATCAAGCACCATTTTTAAATCGCCTCACCGATTGCTCTGTAATGGCAATCGGCGAGGACAGTGGAACGCTCCAGGTAAGGTAGGAAAGGTAGGAACCCTAACAAAAACAGGCTGTTTATTTGAATGCTGCTTACGGTGGTGGATGGATGGACTAACCGCGGCCAAATCTTAATCAATTGATGTATCATCGAGCTCCACACATTTCTGTCTTTCATAGATGTGATCCATGAAGTATTTTGGCAAGGTAGTGGAATAGTTTGCTATTGCTTTTTCCACCCCTCCCCATTTATCTGGGCTTGGGATTGGCATGCAGCTGTTCCCAGTTACATGGCTGGGGTGTTTGCATACACAAGTCATTGACAGTTTAGAGACAACAATTAACCTAAACCGAAAACTGGAGTACCCGGAGTAAACCCACGCAAACATGGGGAGGACATGTAGACTCCACACAGAAAGGGTCCAGGCCGCTCCACCCTGGGATTGAACCCAGGACCTTCTTCTTGTGAAGCAGCGGTGCTACCAGAGGTGGTAGGCTAGTGAATTGCTGATGTGTAAGATGAGCACCAACATTATAATCAACATTATATTTACCAGTATTATATTTTACTTTATGATAATGTCAGGTAGTTGTGATTTCATGAAAAGGAGACATTCCTTTTAGACTTCTAATACAATGGTAGTCTAGCTTCTTTATTGCATATAGTAATTCCCTAGACTGAAAGGTCTGTCTGTCTGGTGTGCCATTTTGTGTAATGAACCTGCTCCATCATCTCAACAACTCAACTGCATGTGCCATAGTTGCCTGTTCACGTGGTTGACTACAAACAAGTGATGTTTTTTATGTTGAAAAGCCAGAATACCAATGTCAGTAGTCTAAACACATTCCACACATCCCTCTGTGAGCAAGCGATCACTTAATATTGTTATAGATAGGTGGCTGACATGGTCTGAAGGTCCATGGGCAATAGTGAGTGTGCATCTCATACAAATGTAGTAGCAGCACTATTGTTCTTTGTGCTTACGACTTTAGAAGGCACAGTGAGAAAATAGCTAGGCCCATTGCAGTATATTACCGAATCTTCCTCTCGAATCAACTATCAGTAAGTCAGTGAGTGAGGTGCCCTGTAATTGCAATCCGAGAAGCATCAAACTTTTAATGGAATCCTCCTAGTCATGAGAATGGACTTTTTTCAGCATCACTTTTCATCATATATTATTATTAGGTGTAGATCCCTGCTAAAGCTAGCTTCCACTTCAGCCTATATATCTTGCTAATGATCCCAAACAAAGATGACACATGAACACGTACTGATTGATCTGTTTGCAAAGGTTGTCATGAAACCATGTAAGTAACCTCCAACCCACTTTTTTGCATTTACAATGTATTTATAAAGTCCTTTAATTTTTGCATATTTTGTTATGCTGAGGTGCTAACATAAAAAGATGTTGCATATTTATTAATAAATAAAAACCAAAATACTGCATTGTATTCAATACTGCAAGTATTCACACCCTTTGTTAAGAAATATTTAATTTAGGTCATGGAGCCACCCATTCCTCTTGATCATCTTTGAGATGTTTTGACATCTTGATTGGAGTATATATTTTCAGTTGTTAGAATATGGTTTGAAATGACTCATTCCAGGCTAAATTGGGTGTCACAACCAACAATGCATATCAGAGCAAAACAACAAGCCACAAGGAGGGAATAACTGCCCGTAGAGACAGGATCCACAAATTTGGAAAATGATAATGATTGTCTGCTACACTAAAAGTTCTCAAGAGTGGGGGACAACAAGGCAAAATGACTGTGGTATGTTTAAGATACATGATGCATGCCACTTACCTCTAACTCTATACTTACCTCACTTACCTATAACTCTACTGTAAAGGCAATTTCTCACTTTGAGTTTGGAAGCAAAAGACGTGTTTGTGTGTCGGGGAGGGGAACATATTAATATCTACAAAAGTATATAAAATATATACAATGTATAAAATACAATATATCACTTTGCTAGCCAAGGTTACTGATCCAGCTGTGCAGACTGACTGGTTGGCATCAAATAGGCATGGTTGGCTATGCCTGAAGATGGGAAAATCGCCCCACAGTGATGCAATAGTGACCCCAACTCAGCCCTGTGATGACTTTATGTGCCATTAGGGGCATGATAACGTCCTTGACCTATGTGTTCGGGGATAGGCTACAGAAAGTTGACTGTGGGGTAATTTTAAAATGAAACATGCAATAGAAATGGATTTACTCGTGGAACGTCACAGGACTATGTTGGATAGTTATACAGTGAATATTTTAGACACCTGATACTAACTGGCATAGAGGGTATTATCCCGACTACAACAAAAGCTTAACAACTATGTAGCACACAGTTTCTATTATAAATATATTGCATTATTTTGTGGCCATGCAGCCATATTATGTCACACAATTACAAATGAGACACTGTACGATTTGAATGGCATTGTGTTCAAATCCATACGGTTATTACTATACATGCATATTCTGTGTTCTTTACTCATTAACTCACAGATGTTAAGTATGTTAGTGGGATGGTAAAATAGCTAAATTTCAGCAAAACTTTAATTTTTAATGTACATTCTATTTAATTCTGCAATATGATATTAACAGTTATGATATCAATATGAAACACTGAGGAAAAGTATTTTTGCAATATACCAGATTAACTGTTAGCATAATTATTTTTGCATGGAATTTTGGCAGAGCACTCACCTGAAGCACACTCATCTCCGATGTAGCCCTCCTGGCAGACACAGAATCCATCTTTACATTCACCCTTGTGGCTGCAGTTGTTAGCACAGGAAATGCGTGAGCAATCCTCACCCGAGAAACCTGGTCTGCACTCGCATGTTCCATTGAGGCAGACTCCCTGCTCAGAGCAGTCGTTCAAACATTTCATCATGGAGCAGTCAATTCCAGTGTAGACCCCATCACATACACATTCTCCATCAATGCACACACCCTGGCCTGAACAGTCTCTGGGGCACCTGGGCTCTGAACAGTTGTCATCGCTGAAGTGACCATTGCACACACATTCGCCTTCAGCACACAAATCCGAATCATAACAGTTCCCCATGCACCGTGGCTCTGAGCAGTTCTTACCCATCCAGCCCTCATCACACACACAGCCACACAATTCCATGCTGAAGGTTCCATGGCCACTGCAGTGGGGGACAAAATCCAGGTGACCTAGCAGGAGAAATGAAATATAGACTATATAAAGGTATTGTCATTTTCTCATCTGTTGATGTGTAATTGTTTCCTCTTCGTAATACTTTATACTATACGCACGCACGCACGCACACATACACACACACACACACACACACACACACACACATAATTAACTTTACCCTGGTAAAATGTATTCCAGCTACCCTCAGTCTTACTATTCTCCCTGATAACCACTGCAGTTATATATTTTGCCTTTGCACTTAATAATAATGTAGAAGAATAAGAAATAGGTAAAGAGTACATGAAGAAATCAGTAAAAAAAAGCAGTGCTTTTAACTCAGCAAAAACTTTTGTACCAAATAATTCATCTTTAATTCGTAGCTATTTTTTTTTGTAACTGTGAAAACTTTTTGGTTTAAACATCAATAGAGTGCAATACTGAAATAAAACAGAGACTTTAGGCACTTGTCATATGCTATACAGACAGTATGTGGACACCTTTTCTAATTAATGGTATCTGATATTTTAGCTACACTTACAAAATAAGAACCATAGAGACATAGACAAAATATGGTAGTAAAATGGACTATAGTAAATTGTACACTTACTCTTTTACAGTGCCTTTCTAATCAATAATCCATAAAGAAAAGATCTGCACACCTCTATTTAACACTTGACTGGTTACACAGACAGGGTTTAACATGAACTGGAACGAAGAGAGTGAGTCAGGGCTTATTGTCCAATATTCTATTAATTAATGTACTACTTACAGTCATGTTCCAAAATCTAATGCCATCTCTAAACACAGAAAGCTTGTAGCAGCAAATGGGCGTAGGTTTCATGCTAATAACCATTTTTTTGGTGTATTTTTGTGTGTTGACCAACTCTATGGCATATAATGAAATTAATAAAAGGGTAAAAAGCTATTTGAAAGAGTGGACATGAGAAAGGGGAGAGAATGATGGCAAAGCATTATGTAGACATTTGGGGGTTTAATAGTAGACATCTATGTTGTCAGCTAAAAAACAATAATTCATAAGCCTCACATAATCTTCTGTAAGCTGTATATCAGTAAATACTAAATAATGATTAATGTAGGCCCGCATAAATTATATCCAGCCTCTGTATGTATTGCGCTCTCAAGACTGAATGACAACAAACTTGAATACTGTAATGTGGGGCCACCTCTGGCCTGCGCTGTGTATCAAACAGACTAAGCTCACTCTTTTAGCTGCAAAACAACTTAGGCATACTGTGACACACATGAACAGCTAGACTTTTGGTGCTGGCAAACCATATATCTGGACTTTCATGCTGAGAACTGAAACCTTAACTCACCAGAGACAGAATAACAGAATACTAAGCAGGGTGGTTCAGAATGGCAAACCAGTGCTGTACCACTGAGCCATACTGGATTACATCTTATCTCTTGCAGGTTAAGTTTTCATTCCCAATACCATTGTCAAGTCCAGATATTCAGTTATCTGATTCCAGTATTAGGCCAGGTGCATGGTCTCCTGGCACTGATGTTAAGTCTAGGTGTATTTCTGCATTTCCATCTAACCAGGGGCATCAATGCTCCTTGTGGTGTAGGCTGGATCTGCACAATGCATGGCATAGTCCAGTGGTGCCTCCTTCTTAAAATTGCCAATTACATTCACTAAGCTGTGAGCATTCAAATACTAAATTATGTACACATTTTAATGCTATAGAGAAATTTCATAGTGAAATGAAAAAAATTTATAGATGTAGAGACCAGAATATAGTACCTTAATGACATATGGCTGTTTGTAGTGTTTCTTTAACTGTTCCACATAAAGTCAAACCCTCAGAAAAGATACTAGGAAATAAGGGAAGGCATTCTGAGTTGATGTGACTATTAAGCAAAGACACCACCTAGCCTGTATTGATTGGTTGGATGTTGGTGACTTGCATTTTTACTGGTGCATCCATGTATTTTGGAGATTTTTTTTACATTTTATTACGCTGGAATGTGGGGAGATGTTTTCTCCCCCTCATCAAAATACATATTTTTAAGATACCAATCAATCTGCCACAATCAATCAACCAGGGCTATGCATCTCTAGACATCCTTTCACATGTATTGAATTTGAATGCATTGTAATGCTTCTTAGAGCATAATGTAGCAAGTAATGTAGTTAATTGACAAAAATAACGTTTTAACGATTAACAGTTTTAACATTTTATATTGTACAGTACAAATACAATATAGTCGTTCATTCATTCATTCATCTGAGCACAGGTTGCACTGGGGGGCAAGGCAGGGACAAACCCTGCTGTTAAATAATCACTACATGTCTGACTTGGACTTACCCATTTGTGGATTCTCTCTGCAGCATGCACCGTTACACTGTGCCCTGAGCTGTAAAACTTCTTTCTCCAGCATCTCTACGCGGCTGGCCAGCTGTTGCAGCATTGTTGTAGCTGGGCATGAACATACAGCCTTGGGGATATTGATTCGGTGGGTGAAGGTCACCTGACTGTCAGAGTCCATAGTTTGCTCCTTGTATTCCTCCACTTGTTTATCACTATCTGTAGCATGCAAATTTGCAGCACAGAGTAAGTCCAGTGGTACATTGATGTTATATACATGGTTGAAAACCATGGGGTGGCTTTGGTTGTTGATGATGCCATTACTCTCAGGTGCTTGCCGCTTGATCCTTGTGGTCCATATCAATTTGCTGTTTTGGATTGGTACAGCATTGCCACTTAGGAGCAACTGAGCCAAGATTATCAGAGATTGACTTATTGATATGATGAACCACGTCATGTCTCTGCGTCTAAAAAGACATAAAGGCAACAAGTATTTATTTTGCATTTAGTTTACTAATGGGTTCACGTGTTGTGGCCAATTGAACAGATGCCCATGTATGTTCATAGTTTACATATATACAACTAATACAAGCTTAAAAGTCAAGAACTTTGCTCAGCATTGTTAAATCTCTCTATGGCCTATGGTGGCACATATTAATGTACTGGACTTTTTACTAGAAGTTCAAATGGTTCAAATCCCACAATAAATGTAAACATTTATTAGATCTAAGTCATTGGATAAAGAACGTCTACTTAATGTCTAATTGAAAACATATGTGATTTAGTGATACATATTTAGCATTTTTTAGCATATTTTTATATTATTAATACCACTAAATTAAAATTAAAAAATTAAAACCACTACTCAATTTCAATAATATTTAACATTTTTTATTTTTATTTCAAACACGTTTGTATTAATAATGTGCATTGGATGCTCTATACAAATAAACTTGCCTTGCTTTTACAGTTTCAGTGATACTTCCAGTAAGGTAAGTGGTTCAATTTTTAAAGAACACTAATAACAAAAAGAAAATGCAGAATGTTTGAAAGAAATCAGCCTGCATCCTGCCGTCTGGTCACAATACCTCATCTATCGCACAGGCTATGTTTTCTCTTACTAAATAGTACAAAATATTCTCCTGGAGTGGTGAATCCAGCCACCAAAAACAACCACATCTACCTCACCACATACATCTTCAGTCACCTGGATAAGACACCCTCTATCATCATGTTGCAATTTATTTAAATATAAAATTTTAAGAAAAATCCTCTTATTATATATAGGGAATGTGTGAGCAGTATAGATTGATAAATTGCAGGTAGTTGATAAATCAATTGCAGATCACGGCAGCTTGGTGGAAACCCATTGTCCCATATGACAACATAACTAGGCTGCTCAGCTCCATCTCTCTGCTTAGCTGGAATGAGGATGCCATGTAGCATGGACTAGGAATGTGATGGACTAGGAATGTCAAATTTGCAGAACCAGCAACGTCAGTAGCACAGCCCATTGCTACCAAAAATGACAGCCCAGTACAGGTGAATGACAGCCTGGTGAAGTCGATATGGTATGAGTATGGATGGTGATTAAAGTATTAAAGAAGAGGACGGCTAGTGGCTAGAAACTGTAAAAACGTCTGTTAATTTTATGGTGATAAGCTTTAACTTTTTAAGGCAGGAATAAGCGTACACCAACATCAGGTCCATTTTAAATATATGTTGACAGTTGACGTGGTTGAACCCCAATTTTATTTAAAATGAGGTAGCCATAGCAACCACAGCTGTGTGTGTTACAGATTTTTAATACAGTGCAGACCTAGTACTTCCATTAACAACCAGCTCTGTCGGCAAAAAAACTGACTGATGAACAGAAATGCTCAATTGAACGGAAATAAATAGTTCAAATATGGAAAGCTCTTCCCCAAAATCAATATGGCCAAAGATTTACTATTAATAACTGCTACATACAAATGAAAAATGGTTCAGAGATTGTGTACAGTGGCTCTAATGACAGTGTCGTATGCTTTTGTTTGGCTGTTTGGAGGTGGTAAGAAGTGGTTAAATTCCAATAGTATGAATGACTGGAAAAATTGCAGCCTACCTGAAAGACCATGATAAGTCTCCTGAACATATATCTAATATTGATATGTTCTGCATGTTTCATCAAACACTTGTTACAGGTACAGCCATAGATCAGGCCAACAAAGACATTTTGCTTGCTGAAGTTAATCGATGAAAAGATATTGAACAAAAGTGAACTCGCAGTTGGCAAAGCATAATCTGGCTATTTGTGGGTAGTCTGATAGGATCTTTGAACATGGTAACGGCGATTTTTTGGGACAAGTAAAGCTGATGACCCTGTTACGAAAGAGCATGCTGTGAGGATACAGAAAAAAGAAGCAACAGATACTTATTTATGTATCAGAGAAAGTAAGGGAATTCAGAATGAATTAATTTCTTTGCTTGCAGCATGTACTATCAATGCAATTGTGGAGAGAGTGAAAACCTCAAAATACTATAGTGTAATCATGGACTGCACCCCAGATGTTAGTCATAATGAGCAACTCTCTGCGGTCATACAAGTTGTGAACTGCGAATCTGGAATCTCATTCACAAACACTACGTTGGCTTTCTGAAGGCTGAAGACACTACTGTCAAAGGCTTTCTAGAGTTATTCTTAGGACACCTGCAAACACTAAATTGTCTATGGTGTCTTTAAAGTTTTTTAGACTCATACAACGACTGTATACATTGTTTAGTGTTTCACTGCACCACTGCACAATTCTCCAGGAGAACATTAAGGATTTTTCCATTAAGGCCTTGTTAGCAACAAGATGGGAATCAAGGGTGGAGGCTGTGAAAGCTGTGCAGTATCAGCTGCCTGAAATTGTGGATGCCCTGACTGCATTGAAGGAGTACTCTGAGGAAAAGCAAGAAGGATGAATATACAAGAAAAAGTGGCTCTTTGTGGTGTGTACTGTTGTGTGGTACAACATGTTGTACCACTTTAACAAAGTCCATAAACTCTTGCAGAACCCTAGGCTGTCAGTTGAGATTAAATTACTTAAATCACTTCCATAAATGCAATTTATTAACTGTATGCTTTCTTTTTTCATTGTCCTAATATTAGCTTTTATAAGATGTTGTAATGTATCCATCTTGGTCCAGGTGCAGTAGGTGAACCGAAGTTTAGCATTAAGCGTACTTTAAGAACATAATAATTGGTTGGAAATATATAACTTGTAATCTGAAACATTTGAAAAGAAGGATCACATGTATATATACTGTTCACAAAAATTAGGTGATACCCCAAAATTAAATATCCCCTCTTTTTTGTGAGTGGTGTACATTGTTTTGTATTTATTCAGAAGTGGGTAAAATTAGGTTTTATTAAACTTAAAGTTACATGACTGTCATAATATTTTAATTCTTTTAAAATATTTAGTAAGACTACAATAGCCTACAATAGCACTCACACCTGCTATTCCTCAGTAAGTGCTGCACTGGTGGTGACCAGATCTCATAGCTGCATCCCCTTTTGAAGACAGTCCCAACACTTGCTTGACTTTCTTGGGCACCCTGAAGCCGTCTTCACTGCAATTGAACGACTCCCTTTAAAGTTTATGATGATTATATAAATGGATGATCGGAGTGCTGGACAAGTAGCAACGTCCAGGCCTGTGAAACTCTTTTGATGCAGTGCAGTAATAACTGAATGTGTTTCCTTGGAGGTAACCACGGTTAAAAGAAGAAAACTTAAAAACACCACTACCCTTTCAATGCTACCAGTCTGCTCTTCTAATCAGCATGGCAAAGTGATATCAGCTGTCTTGTCCTCATTAACCTTTTCTCCTGGGCTAATGCTAACATCACTGAAGTTATGATAGCAGGCCACTTGTACTTGTGAGTACTTGTACTCTTCCTGTCCCATAACTCATACAAAGGTGAGGCACATAAACAATACATTTGTCAATATCATGATCTCATTTTCTGAAACTCATTCTTTAATTCCTCAATTAGCAGCAGGTCTTCTCCCCTCACCTCAAGTGAGGACTTTGGAATTTTCCTTTTTCGAATTGTCCTTTTCCTTTATCAAATGGAAACTTAAAGGCTAACATATATTGTTTGCTTTCTTAGAGTCAAAAATAAACTTTTTAAATTAGTAATTTCACAGTTTATTTGATAACCAAATGAATAATAATAGACCTCTTGGTAGAGAACGCACAATATATCACAATGAGTGTCATTCTATATGAACAAGCTATTGAAGGAAACAAAGCAGCTAAAACATGGTTTCATATCTATTTTATTATCCAACTTTTTCTCTAAAGTGGCCTATCCAAGAAGATATCTGCTAGCCAGGACATATGCCTAGAAAGGCTATGAGTGTTATCAGGCAAGGGTGCAGAGTTGAAGGGAACAACATTGCCTCCACTGTTTGCTCACATTAACTTGCAAATGCCTTGGCATGGTAGCTGCAGGAGAGAAGCTGACCTCCCTTTTTTCCTCTCATCCTCTCACTTTCCACAATCACTTGACAGCCAGTTCCCTCAAGATCACCACTCTATTCTCATTATTCTAGCGCAGACCAGCAAATTGCCTTATCATTCCTAGGTTGTTCATTTGTAACACAGATGACCTGGCAGATTTTAAATTTGGCTAGAACCAAGAACCAAGAACACTTTCTATGGCTATATAAATAATAAACAGAAATGTTATATTTTCCAAGTTTAAACGGCAGCAGGACAGCAAGTGACATCTAATTTTATTTTGTACTTTTTCTAACTTTTATTTATTTTTAATTGAATCTAATTGCAATGGATGAATAGTGTATACTGGCCAATGAATATTGGTGCGAATCAGTTAGCATGAGGCAAAGGTAATTTTGGTTTTCATTATAAAATTAAATATTATGTGTAGGGCAAATTTTCAAGTGCCCATTTTAAAATGTTTATGCTTTTTTGATCCCTTTTCCCTACTATTCCAATATTTTGTTTGAGGTAAGCAGGCATATTTACAAGAATTGGGGGTTACATCATTTGTCAAATGTATTACAGGGCAGGTAAACAGAGAATAATGTTAGTGTAAGTGTGTGAGATTTATTGATTTTATTATGTCATAGTAGTAAGGTACTAGGTGACGGATATAATGAGGCTATAGGGCTAAGTTGTGTAACAATGTGTAACAATGCAACAATGTGTAACAATGTGCTAATACAAACTGAGTTACAATCTGTTAATGCAAACTGACCATGTACTAGCACAAACAACGGAAATCTCACTTTAGGAAAAAAAAGGACCATGAATGTGACCTTTTAAAAGAACATGAATACAAGACATTTGGCATTTGACTGGGAACAAATCATTTATTTTTCCACATATTCATACTATTTTCATACATACAGTATACATACACTCCTGAACAAAAATAGTTTATACACCTTGTGCTTTTAAGGTGGTAGTAACATTATGTTCCTGCACATGGATATGCATGAGGAAGATCAAGCTATAAATACCATTAGGGTGTGTGGAATTCATAGATTGAGAAGAGGTGGTACAGCACAGTAAATGTCTTGTCCAGTGTATGGACAGCAAAGCAGATGTTAATAATTGTCAAAAAGGACACATTTGAGTGTCCAAAGTCCATAGTGTGAAGGATATATCAGAATTTGCAGGTCTGTTGAAGTATACAGCTGACACACCTTGACCAAACACATAGGGAGAAACAGGAGCTAAGAAACAGGAACCATAGTCTGTTGTGTCTCCTCTATTTAAACCCTCCTTCCTGTCCTCTTCCTTCTTGTGTATCGTTCATTACATGTCTTTTGATTTACTGGTGCCTGTTTCCTGGCTCCTGTTTCTCATGAAACAAAGGACGTATTAACTAATGGTAACAGAGCAGGCTGTAATTAGACAGCCTACTGTGGAAAGGGCAAGGTTCAGAAAGGAGTCTTTTCAGGATGATAGCTACCACAAACAGTCCAGTAGGTAGATCAGACTAGCAGCATTTTGAATGGAGAATTAATTAAAAATATTAAATAATAATAATAATAACAACAATAATTATCATCATCATCATCATAATTATCATGATTAATGCATACATAACTTACAAATGTGGTTTACAATTACAGTGGTGTAGGAATATTTGTTTTTTTATAAATTGGGTGCATATTTACTCACATTCATTCACACCTATTTAAACCTAGCAGTGTAGAGAGGCCTGGTCACCTAAAGTAATGTTTCAGCCTATTTTCAGAAGTGGAAGAAAACAGAACAAACCCGTATGGCATTTAATATCCAAACTGAAATTAAATAGTGGAAAAGAACCATAGTATGCAAACTTCATACAAAACGTCTTAGAACTAACATTGTTTTCATATGAGGATGGTTATGTGATTCAAAGCTCACATCTCAAAATACATTTTTTTATGCAGTAGCTTTTTACTCCTATATAGGTAGCTGTACTTTTGAAATCCTATATATATTCAAATATTTTGAATTATTAATTGAAGATATATAATAAAACAAATACTAAAACACAATATCTACTTTAATGTGTTGTTTAATGTCAACTAGGGTAATGATTATTAACCCTGTTAAATATGTACAGTGTATGTATACGCTTTTGAAATGCTTTCACTGCCTAGCATATGCATTTTAGGAACCTCCTTTTTCACAGCCAGTGCACTAGCACTTTTGAGGCTTCTTGTTGCTAGTCATCCTATGCAAATGTTTTCTCATTCGTCTTCCACTTTCACAGACCTCCTTAGCAGACTAGTTTGGAAGAACTAAGTGCTGGATTTGTCCACCTTGTGTGTAAATCTTATTTAATGGTGAGAGTGGCAAAAAGGTTCACTGTTGGTGATTACATAAAAGCTGCTTCTTGGGGTCCTAAACGTGTGAAAAACTTCCTTCTGACACCTCCTCCATGCCAACAGATTATTTGAAAAGCTTGTCAGAAAAATGCCTTTCCTCTCACCTAACTAGAACTGCAAGTGTTAGTAGTTGGCCAAACACTACTGAATAAAAAAGCTTCGCTTCCAGGCAAAAATTGAAATTAGTTTGTTTAAAGAGTGGTCTATATTTTATCATACTGTATCATAGATTATAGAGGAGCCTATGGTAAGTAATGATAAGTAAATAAATATACTACAAAACACTTACATTAACCTATGGCTAACCAAATCTTATTTTATGATTAAGTATTAATTAAGTAATTAAGTAAGTAATTTCATGTAATTTAGTGAGTAACAGATTAAAAGTTAAATGTAAAAGCAAAACACTTCAGCTACAGTCTGAAAGCCCAGCAAATGTATCATTTTGCACAGTGCTTCTAACTGTATTCCTTTAGGTTGGCTGTTATCCCTTACCTTTTTTGAACCTATGCTGAATTATTTGCACTGCGAATATTGCACTGTAGGTATAAAAATACATTTAAACAACATGAAACAGCAAAGATCTGCACTGGCTGAGAACTGCTGTGAATTGTTTGATGTGTGTAAAACTTGTCAGGTCCTATTTAGGTAGTGGATTATTCTCCGTGCTTCACTGACACTGGCATGGTGGTTAGTGTGTGTTGTGCTGGTTTGTTTTAAACACTGTGTTCATTCACTTTGCACTACCATATTGCTTGTCCTTGTAGATGTCAGATGCAGCAGCTCATCTGTTGTTGCACAGTTTGTGTTAGTCATGCTCTAATCCTTCTTCGGTGTCTACAGGGCACTGCCAACAGGAAGCTAAACATTTTAGGTCGGTGAACTATTTTCAGTCCAGCATTCACACTG
>JAUZST010006259.1:0-14991 GCA_034779995.1 Parotocinclus haroldoi
TATATATATTTTTTTTATATTATATTTTTTTTATTTTTTTTTTATTATTTTTTATTTATTTATTTATTTTTTTTGGTATTTCTCGGATCCGCTGCAGCACCAGTGGTTGAAATAATTATTTTTTAGCTTTTTCCGCCAACCATTTTCTTCTGTTCATTTAATTTTTTTCCAGATTCCCTTGAATTTAATTGTAGGTTAAATAAATGTTATTTTTAAATAAACATTTATTTTTATTTCCTTCTCCTTCCTTGTATTGATTCCACACAGTCCGCGAGAAATTGAAAAGTGCTGAAAAGTAAAGATTTATTTTTATTTTTTTTGTCCTCCCTCCTCAGTAGATTCTTAGGTAGGGACGTCCGATGAACGAGCAATTAAAAAAGCCTGGCCTTATCTTACAATGCAGACTTACAAAACAATACTATTTAAAATAAGTTTAAAAGGTTAAGAGCTACTGCTTCTGTGCTGCCTGGCATCCAACAAACCAAGGCCGAGACCTATCCTCTTTTACTGAACTCAAAGAAAGCTTTAGCCCCGGGTTCTGGAGGTACACCCCGGACAGGGGGCCAGTCCGTCACGGTGTTCTGCGGCTGAACAACCCAAACGTCATGTTGGATGCCTAGCTCTGGGGCCCTCAGGATCTCCTGATTCCAGCGTCCGACCCTTATTTGAAAGGTTAATTTTAGTGTTGTTGCACGAATCGCATCACCGTATTATTTATAGCAAGCGTTCTTCGCTTCAAATACTCGAGCATCACTGCAGACGGTTGCACATGGCGACCGGTGTCATGGCAATGGCTACATCATAATGCAGAGCAAAGCTCATTGTTGATTGGACCTGTGTTTTTGGGAGAGATTGTGAGCTGGACGAGCCTGTGGAGGTGAGGATTTCTGGCTCGGATCTCACAAAGAGTTAAATTGGCAGGATTTAAAAAAAATCCTGTGCCCTTATTTAATCCGGCGTTCCTGTGCAGGTGATTTGAGGCTGGTGGAAACTTAAATTAGAATCTCCACAGCTATAAGGACGTGTTCAAACGATCAACATTTTGCAAGTTTAATTTCAGTTTTTATCACCGTCTTTAATGCCTCTGAATCCGCCGTTATTGCGTTTGTGTGTGTGTGTGTGTGTGTGTGTGTGTGTTGGAAATGTTCAACACCCGTCCGCCCACACGAGATTTCTTTAGCTATTGCTGCTCTCTCTCCCGCTCTCCTTTCTTCTTTGTTCTCTTCGTTTCTCTTCCCTCATGCCTCCATGTCCTCCTGTTTCTTCAGGAAGCTCAAACCACTGTCATCCATAATCCATTGGATGGGATTAAGGTACCACCCCCTTCTGCAGTGTGGTTCCTCCCCCCCCCCCAACCCCCATATCTTCCATCTAACCGTTTGTTTGATCTGCATCCCTGTAACACCTGATCAAACGGGACTTTACTATGTTGTCATCCGACCGGTATGATCTGACGTGGGGTGTTTTAACTCGACTCAGTTGCTCTGCTTAAGTATAACCAAGCATGTTGATACCAGAGGCTTGCTATAAGAAGTTCGTAAGACGCTCCTATTGGGGCTCGGTGGCTGGCAGCTCGAATCAATTAGTCTTAAGCGCCGCGTTTGTACGGATTGATAATGCTATCTTTTTCTTTGTGCAAAACACACCCGCCCACTATTCACTGCTTTTAAAGCACGCCGTGCCTGGACCAGTGTGAGGAAGTCAGTCGTCCTGTCTTCATTAATGGATACGTGTTTGTACCGTGAACCTTCAGAGAGGAACAGGCTTTACTCAGCTTTGCTAAAGCACAAATGGCGCCGTCCAATGACATTCATGGGCTAAAATGTTCAAACAGCCAAGATTCGTAGACTTACAGGCATTAGTAACCATTTCAACACTGCATTTAAACGAAATTGAAGGGAAACTGTTGGGGATAAATGTGTGGCTGTAAGGCAGGCGGTTTTTTTTTTTCGTAATCGAAAGCAATTTTTAACGTGACCCCTCTGCCGAGATGCAAATCTCAGACACCAGAACGCTTCTTTTCACCAGCAGTCGGTGGACGAAAGGGACGAAATTGGGCGCATTAATGCACTGAGCGCATTCCCAGGCCGAAGCCGTGCCTTGAAACTTCATTCAAAGTCTTCCTGACTACACTCTGCAAGCACGGAGGCTCTTACTCGGCCTGCGTACCTGCAGGCAGAACCTGAAGCCCTCCAGAGTCGATCTGTGCTTGCATGGTGTCAGCACTCGCTGCTGGCCCGACTCGCTGCAGCCTGCAGTTTCTGTTAAAAAAAAAAAAAAAAAAAAGTGGAGGCCTAATAAAACCGTCCCAGATACAAACCGCTTGAGTGGCCTACTTAGAGCAGCGCCTCGTGTCCTTGGTGATCGCTGCAACTCGACCATTCCAGGTTGCTCCTTCCTTTTTTTTTTTTTTTCGCATAACCTTCAACTTGCTCGCCTTTCTCTTTCAGCAGTTTCCTTTTCTCGCACTAATAGCATTTGCACGACCTTAGTTAAAGCATAAAATACTGCAGAAAATCCGATTTTGCTATTCCTTTGACAAACGCGTTTACGTGCGGTTGGGTAGCCAGATAATTGGGGAAAAAGGAGTTTGTTAAATTTGTTCGTTGTTACTTTTAGATTGGAGAATAACGATTTTTAATTTTTACATAAAAAAAAAGACAATTTTTTTGTCCCCAAACTTTTTCCTTAAGAATGACGTAAAAGTTTAAAATGTTCTCTCTTAATACACTTAAGACAGCTCAAAGTTTATTTGTGATAATAGTAATGCATAGTTTCCTTTGAAAAAAAAACAAAACAAATAAGCACTTTAGAAATAAGTCCAACCTTCTTAAGCGATATTATAGAAATAAGACCAAAGGCGGTCCAAAGGCAACCGCGTTTGATTTCACTAGCCGCTTCCAGGACGCCTCTACTTTTGGGCATGCACAGACTGAGAAGTCTGATCAATGAGCTGAAATCCAGCTCTCTCTCACTCTCTCTCTCTCTCTCTCTCTTTCTCAGTAATCTGATTTCTCTCTGACCTTAATCCAGTCTGAGAAATCCTGCTGTTTACATGCAGAAATGTGATTAGGATCGGATTATTAAGTGCACGTAAACGCTTGAAACGATGCCAAAGAGTAGTGCCTTTAAACGGGGCGCCGAGTCACCGGTTCTGATCGGACCCAATAACACACTGCGTATTGTAATTCTCGTGTGGTGCTTATCTGACATCCAAGTTTGAAGCGAGGTTGAAATGTACACGCTGAGATAATTCGCGCTCGTTCTTAATTGGCGTACTTTATTGCGAAAAAAAAAGAGCTCAGGAGAAAGGGGGTCAGGCTCTCGAGACGTTCTCTCGGCGGAGTGTGAAATGTGTTTGTTTCATATCCGTGTGCCTGTGTGTGTGTGTGTGTGTGTGTATATATATAAAACCAGCATGCTCTAATGAGTTTCTGCACGCCTCGGGGAGCTATTAATTGTTCGTAATCCTTGAGGTTTAGTTCAAATTAGGAGAAACACCTGTATGTGTGCCTGAAGGGTTGTGTCGCCCTTGAATCGAACACCGCGCTTTGTTTACTTACAGCTGTTTCGTTTTCTCTTTGCCCAGGAGTCGTCTGATAGCAGTAACGCCACGGTGGAGGACGAAGACATGAAAGGTGAGGTTGCACAGGCGCTTGGGAAAATATGCGCTTTTATCTGTTAGAGAGGGATGCATCGCTCCCCTGCATCAGGCCGCTGACCAGCCTGTCCTTAATGGACAGGAGTGGGACCCGGCGTGGCCTCCTTCTACTCTAGCCTGTCTGCGTCAGTGTTCCAGGTTTCACGCGCTCCGAGAAGCTCTGTGCGTTTTTAATCGCTGTGGGAAATACAGACGTGAAGCGAAAAATAGACAGAAGGCTGCAGTGTGTAGTGGATGAGTCCCAGCAGTCTGTTTATAATATGCCCTCCATCTGCCTGCTCGTTCACTCATCTGTGTGTGTTGCTTTGGGGGGGGCGGGCCATAGGAAAGAGCGTCGGTAACGGCTCAAATCCCGCCTCTCAGTCCGACCACGCCCAAACAGTTCAGGGTCCTGCCCCTCCCGTCTACTGTGAGTGACTTTTTCTATGACCCTCGTCCCTGACCTGATCCCCTTCACACTGACCCCTGATTTTTTTTTTTCCCCCTCGCCTGCGTGAGCCTGTGCGTTTGCGCTATAAGCCTGGTTTATGCTCGTGCTTTAGCAGAGCAGCAGGAGGTTTGAAGCTGTCCATCAAAAAAGGACATGGGCTATTAATTAGGCCCTAGCAACAGTTAGAGAGGGACTTTTATAGTCGCTGATGCCTCAGGGAGCCTGTTCAGAGCAAAGTATAACCCAGGCTGTAGTAATCTGTAGCTACTTCCCCTTAACTGCATTAATCCAGTTCTTTGAAAACAGTAATAAAACATTTCTATCCAGACAGTGTTATGGGGGCACACAATATGCTCTTTCCCAATAGGACAGGTGTAACCTTTATGTTCGAGAAGCCCCAAGACTCTAAGACTTTACCCCGAGACAAAGTGTGCTGATTCGGCGGAATCTGTGGCTCCGTCAGGGCCGCACGCTGCATTTTTGGAAGCAGTTCAGCCGTGCAGCGTTTTTACTGTCGGTGAACGCGATATTAAAAGAGGCTGCGGTACGAACGCGGCTCCGGGTCGAGTCCAGTCTGTCGTGTGGACTGATCGGACGAATCCGCTTGCTTTTGGTGAATCAGAATGGAAGGACGGCGTAGCCTGCCGTGTCGGCGTGTCACTCAGATCAGCGTCTGATTCAGGACACTTTCCTCTCTCAGGGTTTCTTGTTCCCATTTCTCGTCTTTCCACTGCTGTCCGTGTTCTCCATGTCCTCCATCTCTCTTACACTCCTCCGTTTTCTCGTTCCTCGGCCCTCCCAGCCTCCACCAAGCTCTCGGATCTGCTGGGGGTGGTACGGAGGGGCTCTGGCCCCGTAACTGACGGTGAAGGAATTACCAGTAGCCCAACCCCACAAACCCCCAGCGTTCCCATGCAGAGTAAGTAAGAGGGACCGGAGTAAAACGATAAGCATTGCCTATATAAGGGGAACCTTTTAAGGAACCTTTTTACTCCTGTCCGAGACGGCACGCCGGACGTTTCCGCAATTGTTATGCGCCGCTCAAGATCTACTGGACAATCTGATCCTGTCCATGTCCCATCGCGGGGCACTTTTGGGTGACCGTACACCTTACGGAACACAATGTGGGGGCACTCTGGTCCAGTTTAACATGTTCCTGTTCCATGAATATCACTTACTACTCAATCGCCATGATTGAATTTGCATCTCATTTGCATAATCACCCCCCAACCCCCCCTTACGTTAGCGGTGTGTTTTAGTATTATTTGTTTTAACAGATGAACGAATCCTCTGGCAAAGTGAACACAGACATACGACGCCTGTTTGTTTGCCTCGCCAGGGGATTCCCTTTTCCTCCCCAAGCCTACGCTGTTCCAGTCAGGCTGTGGTTTTATTATCCTCATCAGCCTCACTCCATTAAATATGGAATCAAATAAAGTGCAGGGCCTGGTCAGGGTTACCCTCTCGTGCTTTCATGCCACCTGCCACCAAAGGCGTGTTGAAAATACTCCACTGCTACTCGTCCTCTCCTCTGCTCTCCTCTCCACACGATTGTGCAGCACTGAATCGAAATGCAAAACAAGATTGTAATCATGTTAGCCAAAGCAGGTGGCTGTGCAAGAGGGTCAGTCGTTCGATCGAGCGTAAGAACACCCTTTTTCCCCGCCCATCGGTTCCTAAAAAGGTTCCCCTAGTGAACGTTCTCCATGCCATCCTTCCCATTGCTTAGTCTCATTTCTTTGTGTCCCTCTTCACATCCCTCCATTCTCTCTCTCTCTCTCTCTCTCTCTCTCTCTCTCTCATTTCTCCTGACGTCGGCTTTGGCGCTGAACCCAACAGTGTCACGTCTGACGGATCTCGTGAGCAGCGTGCGCAGGAACCCGGCCCCCCAAGCAGACCCTGATTCGGTCGTGCCCACTCGAGCCGTTAGTGCCCCAAACTCCGTTCCTGCTCCTAACCCAGTCCCTGCCCCGTCCCAATCATCTCCCCCTCCCCCACAGCCTTCCTCGAGCCCCCTGCCTGCACTACACTGTGAGTACGTCGCCTGACCTGGGTGTTTTCGAAACGTGCCCGTGCCTGACGAGTGGCGTGCTGTGATTTAACCTCGCTTTACGCAGTTGGCCGTTTCCTCAGGATGCTGCACAAAGTGGCTGCTTGAGCATTTCCCCCGTTCGGTTATTAGAACCCGGAAATACTCTTGTGCGGAAAGAGCGAGTGTCGAGGCGTCGTGATTCTTTTTGGAGATGACCCGAGTCAGCAAGACGAGTCAGAAAGTTAGAGCCTAACTCGCCTAATTCGCCTGTTTTCCCCCAACAGCACGCAAACAGGAGATCATCAAAATCACCGAGCAGCTGATTGAAGCCATCAACAATGGAGACTTTGAAGCCTATGCGTAAGTTTGTGGAAAAATCTAACCACGTGAGCAGCCTGTCATGCTAGATGTGATCTGTGGGCACTGTGGCGGCCTAGTGGTTAAGCAACTAGACTATGGACCAGAAGGTCCAGGGTTCAAATCTCACCTGAGCCAAGGCCCTTAACTCACAATTGCTTGGACTCTAAGACTGTAAGAATTGCAAGATCGTCTGCTACGTTACGTAAATGTAAAAATGAATAGACCCTCCCCCAGTGGTCGGGGCGTGTCCGTAAAAGCACTGCTCAACCGTCAAGCCTGGCATCGACTCGAACCCTGGCTGCAGTTTTCCAGAGCAGCGGTAATGTCTGTCAGTTTTCTTCTCTGTGCAGTAAAATCTGCGACCCTGGTTTGACATCGTTTGAGCCAGAGGCTCTGGGGAACCTAGTGGAGGGCATGGACTTCCACAGATTCTACTTCGACAACCGTGAGTGCACCAAACGTCATGGCTCGCACATCCCGTACTCGTACGGATCCAGACAGTGCGGCGCGACATACGGAAGTGCTTCTCTAACAGAAGCTTTCTCTCGTCCAGTGTTGTCTAAGAACAGCAAGCCCATCCACACCACCATCCTGAACCCCCACGTGCACCTGATCGGCGAGGACGCCGCCTGCATAGCCTACATCCGCCTCACGCAGTACGTGGATGGCCAGGGCCGGCCACGCAGCAGCCAATCAGAGGAGACCAGGGTGTGGCATCGTCGGGACTCCAAGTGGCAGAACGTCCATTTCCACTGCTCGGGAGCTCCTGCTGCTCCTCTGCAGTGAAGGTGAGTCCTAAAATGCATGTATATAGCCTGACTCCAGGTGCAGCCTCGCACGTTTTCTCAGCCGTCTCACCAGTCCTGATTTACGAGTTATGACTAGTCATTCTGACTGGGCAGCCTAATATTGTTAGTAAAACGTGGACACTCGGGGCGGCACGGGGGCTCGGTGGGGTGGCACCGCTGCCTCACAGCAAGAAGGTCAGATTCATTTGAAATATAGCGCATCGTCTCAATGCAGCTTTGCAGTACTAGATTATGTTGTACAGACTGCTGACTGCTGGACAGTCAACGATGCCCGGGGGTGAAGGCAGACTTAAAACCGAAACCTCACCAGAGGTGGGATACGAATCAGAGTTGTTAAACCAATCTGGCTTGTATCCTGATACTGATCTGTGGCGGCTCCCTCGCGTCAGAACATTCTTACAGGCCCTGCACAGACCAGGGGTGCCCCTGTGTTTGAGCAGACTGAACATGGCTGATTGTTGTATTTTTGTGTGCAGGGTCAGCTCGATGTAGCCACTTGTAAGAAGAGCGCCCAGCTGGAGAGAGAGAGAGGGGGAGAGAGAGAGAGAGGGAGGGGGAGAGAGAGGATGGAATGGAAGTCCAGCGCCAGTGCCTGACTCTCCCACACTGGGCTCCACCCCTCATCTGTCAGTCACGTCCCTGTGCAATGTCGACCCTTCCCCATCCGTCGTTGCCCCTCCCACTGTGTTGCCACACCCTGCTGCGTGTGACTGGAGTGAGGTGAACTCTGACCGTCTGTGAGGTGTCACGCTTTCTCGCTTGGCCGTCTCCGTGTGAATGACGTGAAGAGAAGAGGCGGGGCGAGGCGGGGCGGGGCGAGGCCAGCCTGTGTTTCACTGACCCGTGTGTACATTTTGAACCTTCTTCTTCTTCTTCTTCTTCTTCGGATTAATCTTGGATATTATTATCGTCGTTTGTTATGAATATGATTACTAAATCACAGAAGCAGTCGTGGCTCATATGTACAGTTCATATTCTGGATGCCAGTCGTTTCTAGTTCTTTTGCTCAGCCGAATTTTTTCCCTCCCTCCCTCCCTTTTTTTTTTTTCTTCAGCATGACACTCGGTGTATCCACGGTGGCTGTTTCTATAGCAACGGAGAGGGGGATAGTTGAAGCACAGCGTTTTGTATAGGCTCCGCTGCGTGATGATTCAAAGCTCGAGCACACACTGTGCGTGCGTGTGTGTTTACACTCGTGTGCGCGTGTAGGCGGAGCTAAACAGCGACGCGTTTGGGTTCTTCCAGTGCAGGTTTCTTCTACAGTTCGTGTGAGGGGTGCAGACGCTCAGCATCTCTCCCGAATCGTAAGCCTTTCGTACAATCGGACGTATCGCATTTTTAGGATTTCACACCGGGGACACGAGGGGCACGGCCTCGAAATGACTAAATGATCTGCGGTCAACTGTTGATCCGTGTTAAACGCCGATCGTGTTAAACTGCTAGGGCTGGGTATCATTTAAACATTTTCCATAATAGAAATACGGTCAATTCCGTACTAATAGCAAAGTAAGCAAGAACACTGAACAGCAAAAGGATTTACATTCTACTCAGGAACTTTGTTCCTTCCTGCCAGTTCCTCGTTTGATTTCCCACACGCAATCCGGAACTGTAGCGTTTCTTTTTACGCTTCGTTCTTTAAGAGTTCTCTCTAAACGAAAAAAAAAAATTGGAGCACGTCCACCGTAGGAGTTGATACACGTCCAAATTTACGACATAAATCAAGAGGTGCCCCCTCCGGTTCGTTAAACGTTCGTTTCGTTGAAATGCCTTGGAAATTTGTAAAAAAAAAATATATATATATCAATAAATAAACGTTTCGAATGAATATTCTTGACATATGAAATAAGGATATTTGGATATTTGATCGACGATGAAGCTCCACTAGAGCAGATTGCTTACCATTTCAAACCTTTTCTTTTAATTGCTACGTGCTTTTATTTACTTATTCAGGAAAATCGTTGTTTTCCATTGTTTACTCTTTGGAAGGAAAAAAGGGGAACGAATCGTGAGCATGCACCCCTAAAAAGCGAAGCCGCCCACTAAAGTGCTTGCGTGACGGAAAGGTTTTTTTTTTAAATTGTTCCATCACATTTCGTGTCGCCCATTACCGTAACGCATCTAATATCCCCTGTTCTTTTTTTACTTTTACTTGCCTTTAGTCCTTTAGACACCCTCCAGTATGACCTAGACCTTATAAAACATGCAGTCCAAGAGTCTTGCTGAAGGACCTTCTGGTCCATAATCCAGCATCTGGTCCGTAATCCACCGCGAGGCTACCAGAAGCAACACGTGGAGAGCAAAAGGGATTCAGCCAGTCCTCTCAAGCCCCCCCATCTTACCAAATATTCACTATCCCATTTAACATTGAACGTTTGCACAAGACAAATTAGGATTTTGATCGGCTTGCAGCTCAAGAACCAAACGGAGGCAGAAGCGGGATCTGAACCCTACACCTTCTGCTCTTTAGTAAAGTACCTTAAGCACTAGGCCAGCGCTTTATTATTTTAGTGAAGTAAAACCCTGCGACATGTTTACTCTCTGTGTGGAATCATTAAGGGCAAGTTTGAAAAAAGTATTCAAAATAGCCAACTACTAATGTTTTTTTTACTTATTATTACTACCAAAACTCTTGGGTCGGTACCCAGCCCTGCTCACTATAGCAGTATGAGTATTAAGTGTCCATTTTTAGCTGAGCCAGATATCGGTGCGTTTCTGTGAGTCCCTCGCATAGGGGATGGCGAAGGGCGCGATTGAATTTGGGCAAATACGGAGTGACAATCGCGCCAAAAGAGTTTTACCCTCCTTATTTTCTTAGCAATTCTAATTTTTTGGGTTCAGGGATGCTCCTCAGACGCGAACTATGATATAGAGTATTTTAAGAGTACGTAAGGCTAAGATTTAATATATCGATATCTATTTTTTCAGGCTCGCCTGAGAGTCGGTGTGTTTGTACTTGAAGGCATGATCTGCAGACAGAGGCTGTGCGACAACATTTCTCAAAGAAAGACCATTAGGTTTTTTAAGAGTCAGGAAAATGTTAGTGTTCATTTCCTTCGTAGGTCTCGCTTCGGGGCGTACTTTAGACTTTTTTTTTTTTTTTTTTTAATTCTTTTTCCTTGTTTTCTTTTTTCGGAAAACGTCCAGCGTGACCATCGTGAGGGACTCGAGTTTGAGAGGGGAACCTGATAACCGAGGCGTAGGCTTTTGTTTTGTTGCTAAGGTTTATTTATTTATTTATTCATTCGAGTATTTCATCTCGTTACCGACTTGCGTGCCGCGGAGCTCTCGCAGGCTCGTACTCACTTTTAAGGCGTAACGAAGACCGGCTTTGGTAAGGTTTATTTACAGCCATCGTGAGCCCTTCTCTTTGGAAACTGAAGACAAATGGGGGACGTGGAAAATCCAGTCCTGAGTCCAGCACGGTCTGATGAGTTAACCGGCCAGTTACGGTGGGGAATAATCAAGCTGGCTTTACTCCTGTTTCGGATAGGATTCGTTTATTTCCTTTATTTGGATTTCCATTCTGGCCTCTTCTAAGTGAAGACAGATTATAAAAGGTGACGTCTGTCTGTAAAATGGCGTTGGCTTGCGCGTACATGCAGCCCGCTGATCTGTAGCCAAAAGTTTGAGGACACCCATTCCGATTAGCGAGCTCTGGGACATGTCTGGATTCCCCATAAACAACCGGTTTCAGTAAAATGGGTCCATCAACCTTCTACCCGGCCCGTCCTAGAACATCATCCGTAGAGAATGGGTTTGCCAGCTTGTCAAATGTCAACTGCCAAAAGTTGAGCCAGTTCTTATTGCCTAACCTCACAGTCGCGTTCCAAAATCTAGCGGAAAGCCTTTTATGAAGAACAAAGGCTTTTTAGTGGCAAATCTGTCTGGCGAATTCCGTACCAAGACCCATGTTTTGGATGTAATTCTTTGTGTCCACAAACTTTTTTTTTTTTTTGTCTGTGTAGTACTCCCCCATTGGAATACAAGGTGCATTTTTGGCTAATTAAAAACAAAGCCACACTTTAATGGGAGACGAATCGACAAATTTATCCCTTACATTTAGGATTTAGAGGGGGTGGGGAGACTCCGGACCCTGCTGGACTACGGCCCTGGATCCGTTCGAACCTGGTGCGACCCCGCAAACAGCCTGGCTGAGTGTTTTGTTTTTTTTTGTTTGTTTTTTTTTGCCTGGGTGTATTTGATTCGATTTGTCCCGGCTCTCGTGGTGTCCCACTCTGGATCGCTCCTCCTGTCTTTTGTCTTGACATAAAATATGAGAATACTCCATGTTTATTATTATTATCCGTGTGCTCAAAATACCCCACCAGTCCACTTCTTGAAAAGGAAAAAAAAAAAAAATCCAAACGAACAGCATGTAAAAAAAAAAAAAAAAAAAACAAAAACTGAAGTAGTTCTTTGTGTGTTTACCATTGAGGATAACCATGTAATATAAGTGATGATACACATTATTACTCTTACACAGGACACGCGGTATTAAAAGCGCCGGTTTGTTAGCTTTTTAACCGGACTTTCTTTGCATGAGTCACTCAAACACAAACGTTTGGTGTTACTTTTGAAGCCTTTTTGTGTTCCTTTCTTTTTCGTCCTTCGTTTTTCTATTGAATGCACAGATTTCTTCTTCTCTATTTCCCGAGCTTTCTAAGTGCATAAACTATTTTTGTCTCGAGATGAAGTGAAGCTTTAATGACACCGATGAGGTTGAGATTATGAAAGTGGTGATATTTCGGCATGCCGTTCTCTCGAGCTCGCTGTTGTCAGCGCAGGCCGACGATATGGGTTTTTTTGGGGGTTTTTTTTGGGAACGCCGGGAACTGAGCGGCATGACGAGGATGCACGAGCCTCAGCTTGAGCAATGGATTTGAAGCCGTGATTTGGCCGTCTCCAATCCGCTCCGATCGGCGTCGAGACTTCTCGTGAGGTGAAGGATAATAACGAATTAGTAATAAATCCTGCGCTGACAGCACAGAGCTCGACTGTTTTTAGTACCGTATCGTTTCACTTTGTTCCCGAAGCCCCTCGCGGTTCTTCTGAGTCGCCTGACTGAGTAGTTGCTCTGAAGTTCTGAGTCTTCGCAGTAGCCCGCTCTCAGGTTTGGGCTTCTGTATGAGATATTATGCTCTTTTTATTCCTCTGATTATTCTTTCTCTTATCGTTGCTCTGTTCTCTAACTTGATATGTGTTACCTGACTTAAGGAAATGTGTTCAAAAGTGTTACAAATAAAAACGAAGATTTAAATACTAAAGGCACCCTGTGCAGGCTTCGGCTCATCCCTTTACTTTGTCCAAAGCACAGCCTGAGCGAAGCCAGAACAAAAAGCAACAAGAGCAAGGTGAAGACTTCAGAAAAAGCAAGCGAAACCTCCTCTGAAAGATCACCGTAAAGCTACAGCGAGACGCAGAACGAAGAGGCCCAAGAAAACAGATTCACACGACAGATGTTGCTACCAAGACACTAAATACGGGAACGGAACACGAAGCATCAAGCACCAGAAGGCCTTGCTTTATAACTGATATATTTTATAATAGACCATTTCATTTTTTAATCTTTGAAACTATTTTACAGATGTTGCAGCAGTGAGCTTTTGCACCAGTCAAACGCTGGTAATAAATAAATGAATAGAGTAAATGAATAAATATGACCAAAGAAACCCCACACACTCAACAAAAAGAAAGGAGCCGATAGCATTCAGGCGAGCTTGACTAATCTCTCGCTGGCCTCCCAGAGTTTTTTCGCGACGCCAGCGTCCTTGGCGAAAGGTTTTAACGAGGCGGGTCTGCAGTCGCTGAAGTAGCCCCCGTTGTGAGCCGTGGCCTCATCCGAAACGGCACAGTGCACGACCGTCTGGGCCCCGACGTCGCACGGGACGAAGAACATGAACGTGACGACCTTCATCAGCAGCCTGAAGAGGAACGAGTAGCGGCACGTCCAGTTGCTCTGCACGTAACCTGCAGGAGGGAAGGTCCGTCAGTCAGGGTCCCACCGCGGGGATCGTTCGCTTGCATCATTTCAAATGCATCATTTCAAAATGGGTCGGAACATCACCCCTTGAAAGCCACTTTTTCCACACGAGTGTGAAGGCGTCTCACCGGGATGCACGGCGTACGCGGTCACCCCTTTGCCCTCCATCATGCGAGCCAGCTCCTGCGTGAAGTAGATGTTGGCCAGCTTGCTTCGGCAGTAGGTGAAGAAAGGGAACAGGTTGTAGTTCAGGTCCTGGAAGTCCAGCTTCTGGTACTTGTAACTGGAGCACGTGAGGGTGACGACGCGGCTCGGCGCGCTCTCGCTCAGACGCGGAAGCAGCTGGCTGGTCAGGAGGAAGTGGCCCAGGTGATTGACGCCAAAACACATGGAGAAATTATCGTCGGTCCAGTCCAGGACGCTGGGCACACCTGGGGAGAGGGAAGGAGCTCTCGCATTCATCTCGGTGGTTAAAATCCTGAACTGAAGGGCCCTTAACCCTCAACACCCCGCAAGCAATTGTTTGCCTGGATAAAAGTAAGCGTAACTCTTAACCAATCTTCACCTGCACAATTAACGAGAACGTCCAGCCTCTTCTCCTTCTGCAGGAAGCTTTTACAGAACTTGCGGATCGATCTCATGTTGGCCAGGTCCACCTCCATGGACAGTACGTTCATGCTCTGACTCCTGATCTTGATCTCTCTGACCGCCTTCCTCGCTCGCTCCTCATCCCTGCAGCCGATGATCACTCTGGCACCTCGTAAGGCCAGAGCCACCGCCGTCTCCCTCCCGACGCCGGAGTTCCCACCTGAAATACACAGTCGGAAAAAAGCAAGCAGGTTACGGGACTGGATACGGACCAGAAAGTCCTGGGTTTCAAGCCCTAGCACCGAGAAGCAGCCACTCTTGGGCCTTGAGGAAAAACCCTAAACACATAACTGGTTCTGTTTTTTTTTTAATCATAAGTCAGTACCAGATAACCAGTACCAGTACCAGTAAGCTGATCTGCATAACAATACAGCATGACCGAACGGATGTATTTATACTGCTCACAAAAATTAGTTAATACTCCAAAATGAATTATCTAATACCCCCATACCCATTTTTGTGAGCAGTGTATTTATAATTGCCGCTGTAGGGCACTTGTAGGGAATTAAAAACAATTTAAACATTCATTGTTTCACGTATAACGGTTCAGTTCCAAACGGATCCTCCTTTTCATTTTACAAGACGTTCACTAGAAAGGCATTTTATAAAACGACATAATGCTCTCATGCCGAAAGTGCATTGTGTAGTGCGAGAACAAAATAACATCTTTAACAATAATCTGACAACCTTTACATATAAAAAAGATTATTAAAAAAGGACAAAACTAACGGTCAGCGAGGGTTGACTCCCAAACGGCTCGCCCCTGAACACGAAGTGTACTAGACCAGTCACGCAACCCTTGTACCTTCATGCCCTATGTAGTGCACTTAGGTAGGCACTAAGAACAATTTGGGCTTGGTTGACTTGATTGACTTGGTTGACAATGCAGTGGTTGACTTACCGGTTATGAGAACCGTTTTTCCGTCCAGCCTTTTAAAATCCGTACAGTGTCTCCTGAGTTTCAACCACTTAAGAACCAGGAAAGAGAAAAGAGCAGCAAGAATTGTGTACAAAGCGTACATGGTATGTGGCTAACCAGACTTAGCCACCGAGGCTAACGTTAACGGTGTG
>JAUZST010006260.1:0-14990 GCA_034779995.1 Parotocinclus haroldoi
TGTGTGTGTGTGTGTGTGTGTGTGTGTGTGTGTGTATGTATGTATATATGTATATATATATATATGAAAATTGTGGTGTGTGTGTGTGTGTGTGTGTGTGTGTTTTTGGCCTAGCTACCTTTTCTTCTGTGAGGGTTTGAGCAAGATGTAGGGCTGTAAGGATGCACATAAATGAACATGCAGATGTTTGCAGATACACAGATAGTGGAAAACTGTACCTTCTTTTCCTTGGCGTGTCACTTGTGGATAGTTACATAAAAGCTCTACATTAAAATCTCACTGATTGCATTCAATAAGCAAGATTTGGTTTTGGTCACTGATGTCTAATATCTAATAAGAATAAAAGACTAGAAGCTTATGCTTGGTGTCTAACCCTTTCATAAACCCAGGAACACAGTGATGTTGTGTTTAATTTGCATTACAAAATGGACTTTCAGATCAGAAGTCACACACTGCTTTGAGGTAGATGTCTTTAAAAGACTGCATAGATAAGGTGCATTGGAATGGATGTCCTGATGTGCTTGCCTGAGCAGCTGATGCTGTGTGGGTGGTTTGTTCTGCCTCTGTTTCACATGAGAGAATAGCCGTGTCCTTTACAGAGGTTAACGGCAGGAGAAAAACAAGGAATGATAGTCCTCTAATGACGAGAGACAGGGAGAGAGAAGCAGAGAGGGGGACTGATTGTTATGGATGGATGAACAAAGGATGTAGCTTTTCTCTTAGAGTTCTATCAATAGGATAAGCTCTGCAGGGTTGCATTTATTGTAGCTTAAAATGGTGTAGTCTGTTTTTTTATTTGCACAGGGTCAGTGGTGGCTCGGTGTTTTGACTACTAATCAGAAGTCAAATCCCAGCTCAGTCGAGCTGCCACTGTTAGGGTGTTGGCCTTTATTTGCCAAGCTTAACTGATGGTTAAATGCTGTGAGTGTGCCATTGCACAGGTTCTGTTTATGAAGTGAAGGTTTATATGACAAAATATAGCACAGCAGATGAAGTATTCACTAAAAGGTTGATGGATTTAGTAAAGTACTGGACTATTGAGAAGGTTATGGTTTTGTGTGCCAAACTGATACTGCCGGGCCCTTGAGCTTGGCCCTTGAGCTTGCATCATCTGAATGTTTCCTAAAGTAAAGATAATTTACTAAATGAAGTAAGTATAAAAAAAATGTCAGATGACATGGTTTGATTTTTCAAATAAGTTAAAATAAAAAATCCATTAAATTTAAGACCTTACATTTCTCCAGTATGTTTTTTCCCTATGTTTTTGAACCCCACGTATCCTGGTCATTATGTCTGGATGCTATGTCAGCACTTACTTTAAATACTGTGCCAATCCACCACTGGGCTAGCTAGGTGGTAACTATTGTAGTTTTGAATGGTCTGATTACCCCAACTGTCTTCCCCTCCCTCAGACACTACCTGCTGTACCTGTGTAATACTAGAACTGACAGTGACTCACATGAACTCAACTTCTTTGGTTTCCATGGCGAGGCCTGTTCTGAGTGGAACCGGTCCTGGTGTATAGTCTTGGCCACTGCGCTGCAGCTCATTTTCTTTTTATAGCCTAGGCCATCTTTATGTAAAGCAACACTTCTTTTTTTCATTTTTTTGCCATGAGGTGCCATGTTGAACTTCCAGTGCCCAGTATGACAGTGTGTGAGAGTGATAACACCAAATGTAACACACCGACTCCCCATGCACATCTGAGACCTTGTAACCATAACGAGTCACATGATCCCGGGCAGGAAAAATCTCTAAATAGGTACAGTTAGGCCATTTTTCACTTAGGGGTGTCCTGAGTTTTGTTGCCAGCCGTTTAGACATTACTGGCTGTGTTGTTAATTTGAGGGCACAGCAAATTGTAGGCTGACTACTTTACATTGTATTAAAGTGTCATATCTTTAATGCTGTCCTATGAAAAGTAAACAATAAAATGGTTACACAAATGTGAGGGGTGTACTCACTTTTTTGAGATATCGTTCACTCATCAGGCATCACATTATGATCAACACTTGGTCACAAAAGGGGCAGAGGCATAAGTAGATGCAAGCAGGGAAGGCTGATTAACAAACAGTGACATAAAACCAAACAAAAAAAAAGAGGATAAGGAGGACTAGGATAAGACTGAGCTACCATGTGAACACACAAACAGCCAGTTTGTGTTATTTCAGAGACTAAACATAGAACTAAACATAAAACCAAACACTAAGGCTAAAACAAAGCTACAGATAAAAGCTAAAAAGGCTGCACACACTGGCTAAATGTCATGACATCACGAGAACAAAAGCGGAATATTACTACGTTTTTTTCTCAGATGTAATAGAAATTTCATGTCAGACCGTATAATCATCTTGATTGAAATAATTTTTTTTTAAACTGAAAACAAGTCTTTTGTTATATTTCAGTATTGATTTGGTATATCCTGTGTTGATGCCATGACTGCGTGGAGTTGAGCTGTCAATCGTAACATGATTTCACAATAATTTGTAGAGTATCATGTGATGTTACTGAATGCTTGACTTTCTGTCTTTAAGTGTCCTCATAAATGCTCGATGGCACTTCTTGATCATCCTTGGTCTTCAAGTGGTTATTGCAAAGATCTGAGGTCTTTTTTTGTTCATTTTAATGCTGCAGTATAAATCACAAAAGACCCAGATAAACCATTTCATTGGTGGGATTACATTTATACGCATGTAAACAGAAGAAGAAAAAGAGTCAAAATTACATAAATGCCATCTTAAATGATAAAGGCTAAACAGTGCTGTATTAATACCAGGTCCGGTTTCAGGGATTTCTTTAGCGGGGCACTGCCACCCATTATTCTGCATGCCAAACCGAACATTTCTGATGTGGTCTGATTAAAGCATTGCTTGTGAATTTAACTGTTTAATTGAAATTATGTGTGACAAGTAAGCTACAAAACATTCAGCAACCATAAAATACTTAGTACCTCCACAAACAAAGTAGGCTAGGACTAAAAGACTCCACTCCCAATGCAGTGTAATTTTTGCAGCTAGGAACGATTACGCATTTACACGCATTATAGCAGACTATATATCACTATATTTCACATTAGAAGCCACTTTAACCGTAGGCCTGTTTAAACATGTTAGAATGACATATGTGTGTTAGTCTGTTTACATTTGGAATGCCTGAAAGTTCCATAGTATAATGTCATCCAAAATCTACTGGAAGCACTTTTTAACTGGCATCGGCTCCATTTTGGCAGTCTCTTCAACATGAAAGTACTTTATGAGCCAGGAGTAAATTCTTCAAATTCCATCTTGCTAGGTGAGGGTTGACAAATATTCCTTCCTCATCCAGTTCAACACTGAAGGTAAATAAACAAATCTCTACATTTCGGTTGACTTTTCCTGGTGAGGGTGGCTGTGCTTATAAATAAATGGAACATTTACAACCCCAATCAGAAAACGTGTTTACAGTCAGCATATTTGGTTTGATTAAAACAAAACCTGGTGTGATTGCACTCCCATTTGAATCTGGGTGCGCACCAAACAAGACAAAGCACACTTATTTAAGAGGACTTCCAAATAAACGCAGCACGAATATACGAAGTGTAAACAAACCAAACACAGAAAGTGACATTATATAAAGTTTTCTTATCAAACAAATGGAATTACTGTTATGTTAAGGACAGACAAGACAGGAAGACGTAACTGAGGAAAACTAAATATGGTAAACATCGGGAAAGACTGGAGATATAAAAAAAAAACCCCGGCCACATGCTGTCCTCTGAGAAGTACAGTTTGTGAGCACAAAAAAAAACTCCTTAGCGCATAAGCACATACAATGACATTTGACGAAAGACTAGTCACGGGGAAGGGGGAAAGGCATTGGGGAAAAAAACAGCAACAACGAGCGGCCATCCGGTCTATAGCTGTCTATTAGGTTTCCATAGCAGCGGAATCTTCTGGAGGAACACTGCTGCAGCTCAACCTCAAGGTCAAACCACAGATAAGATGGGTTCCGAAAACCAGATAAGATGCTTGTTTTGGCTCGGGTGATCTCAAGTTCTCCAGTTTATCATTTTTGGAGTTCATAACCGATAGCTTCTCCGAGATTGAATCCATTCCACGAGTAAAAGTCACAGTCTTCTCCCCCAACCTCGATCATGTTGGACAGTGGTAAGTTGCTTTGAACAGCTGATCCAACTTGTTTTTAATTTTCGCGATATACCAGTGCAACGCCTAATCCAATTAGCAGAAACCCTGTAATCATGGTTCCGAATAAGAATACATCAATGTCTTCAATGGAAAATACACATGATCTGCCAGTTCTTCCAAGCATCCATGACGTATCCAGCAGCAAAAGTCCCATCTGGACAGGTAGGATCCTCTGAGCCAAGGCTTTTTGTTGAGAAGATCCGCAAATTTCTTTTTGAAGATCCGCATCCAGGAGCAGAGTACACAGACAGACGGTAGAGCAAGCAGGAACAGATAGGAGATAGGAGAGGGGAAAAGTCTGTCCACCTTCCTTGAAGGTTGCAAGAGAGGTTTATTTCGCCAAGTATGATACACATACAATTTGACTTGGTAAAAGCAGACACGTTGACATGTAACAAGCACACAGAGGATTAAAGAAGGATTACACTGAGAGAAATTTAAATAATAATAAGTTACAAAAGTATTAAGAGTACTGAAGAACTGAAGGAGCTCAGAGATATGTTTATATGCATATGCACGTCCATATGTAGCCTGAAATGTGACGTACACCCAAACTATTCTAAACAAAAAGTGTGGATGACATGAAAAATGTACAGCAATGAAACATCTGTACAATAGTGCAAATGAACATTGTGCAAATGAGCAATATGCTGTTGGTATATAGGCTGTTTTAATTGACAGTTGTACGTAAAGTAGTAAACTAGGATGAGAGATGACTAATGTGGAGCGCTACGGCTCTGGGGAAGAAGCTGTTTGTGTGCTGGTTTTGATGGACCTGAGTCTTCTATCTCAAACGTCTGGAAGAGACGATGACCAGGATGTGAGGGGTCAGTTTTCGTTTTGCCAGCACGCTTCCTCATCCTACTGGTGTAGATTTCCTGTATGTGAAGGAATGGCAGTTTGGCTCAATCTTGGGAGGTTGAGGAACCAAACCAGATAACCAGATGGTTATGGATGGTATGGATGGAAGGTTGGACGCGGTTATCGCTGTGTAGAACTGGATCATCAAAATTTGTGGCTGGTTGAATTTCTTGAGTTGTCTCAAGAGGAACATTCTTTGCTGTGCTTTCTTTGAGGTGGAGACTGTGTTTTACTCCCACTTCAAGTCTCTGGATATGGTGGTGCCCAGGAACTCGAGTGACTCCACAGCAGGAACTGCAGAGCCGTTGCTGTGGAGAAGGGGGAGGGTGGGCTGCGTCGGAAATCCACCACCATCTCTACAGTCTTTTCTGTGTTTAGCAGAAGGTGGTTGTTGCTGCACTAGCATACCAGCTCTTGAATCTCCTTTCTATAGGCCATTGCTTATGAGGTCCACCAGTGTGGAGTTTTTTCAGGCAATTTCAAGAGATTTACAGTTGGTTCCTTGGAGACACTCTGGACCTGATGGTCCTGGATTCAAATCCCACCTCTCCCTCCTAAGCTGCTTCAGTTGGGTCCTTAAGCAAGACCTTTAACCATTGCTTGAATTGTAAGACTGTATGAGTAATTGGCTCTGGATAAGGGTGTCTGGTAAATGCTGTAAATGTAGAATGTAAGCATCTACACATTGCCTCTTTGCGTTATCGCCGGTGCAATTCCCATTAAACGACAGTACTGTCATTTCCTTGCAGCATGCATACTTTTGTGTGCATAAAGGATAACTAATTCTTTAAAGTTCTTTGTGTGGTATCAGCTGGTAAGAGTACCAGCATATTTTATGAAATCCTATAATATGCACCGGTTCTAGCCATTTCATGGTACTCTGTATATAGATATATTCTTAAATAGTCTTAAACAACCAGCTTATCCTTCTGTGTAAATAAGCAGCGTGTCTTTTGGATTCCCCAAGTCATCATTTACTTCTGCCACCAGGCCTGGTCCAAACACTGACAAATTGGGTTGGGATTTATTCTAAGCTCACACGTTTGAACGATTTTCTCAGGCTTCTTATTTCAAATCTCCTTCAGCACTTCTTTGTACCACAGTCATCTTTTCATCCTTTCACATCCTTTCACATTTGATGTAAGTGGATTTTGTGCCGTTTCTTTCTTTGATCTTTGCGGTTAAAGACAAGGCCTAAGCTGGCTGAATAGGGAAATGTAGAATAGCACCATATAAATGCTCCATGTGACCCGCAGCAAAGGAAACGGCCTATTGTAAAGCACCTAGCACTAGTTACACAGATCTGTGCTCATGCTGGGATAATTGCTTTAAGCTTGCACTTAATATTATAGTTCCTGTCTACTGTATAAGCATTACTATGTCCAACTGTAGGTTATTAAGGCATATACAGTAATTCACTATGTAATCCACTTAACCTGGACAGGGATGCAGGAAAGCCGGTGCCTAACCAGCAGCACAGGGTGCAAGGCAGAAACAACTCTAGACAGGGTGCCAATCCATTGTAGGGTATTACTGGATATTTTAATCCTTATTTACACTACTGTTCCTTATTACCCTTTACCCCACAGCTTCTAAGTGTGTGTGTGTGTGTGTGTGTGTGTGTGTGTGTGTGTGTGTGTGTGTGTGTGTGTGTGTGTGTGTGTGTGTGTGTGTTTGTTTGTTTGTTTGTTTGTTTTTCTCTGATGTTGTGTGTTTGCATACACAATAATATGTATAAAGTGAGGCTAGATGTGCAAGTGTGCTCTCGATGAATAGCAGTGATGCTGTGTGTGTGCATTCATTCTGAACATCAGTGATGCTGTGTCGGAGCTGCATGCATGCGCTCATGCCCTGGCTTGATTTATTAAACCTGTCATGGTGTAAGTGAATGCAGTTTTGAATTAGCTGCTAGCAATGGCCACTGTCATGCAATCCCACTCTCTAAAGCAGCTATCACATATAACTGTGATTCAGCTTACTGTGCAAAGCAGGACAGAGTGTAAAGAGAGAAATGAGAGATGATGAAGGAAGGGGATGAAGGATATGAAATGGCTGATGTGATCCCCGTGCTGTGGAAATGTCACATTGTAATCTGAGGATGGTCTGAATATGTCAGGAAAGCACTACCTGAGTGAGCCACATAGCCTCAAAGTGTGTCAGAGGTGACATACCCGACAAGCTTAATGAAGAGGCATCTTGACTTCCTGTAATTTACCCATCAGGTTTATACCCACCGACATACTGCTATTTAGTCACGTACTCTCGCCGTTTAGCGTCCATCCAATTAGTGTCCGTTCGCTTTGATGTCTGAGGGCTTCGAAATTAGAGTTATATTACAATAGGAAATAAAGTCCTTCATTTTCCAGACATTATGGCTGTAAATATATCTGTAATTACCATATTATAATGAATAATTAATACAGATTCCAATGATAATTGCTTAATTTATGTACTGTTATGCAGCTTGATATGGTAGCATATTATTATAGTGCAGTGCATTTTGCTTCTTCTGCCCTCCTACTATCACTGCAGTGGATTCTCGTCCAATAGATTGCGGCTCTGTACGGGGGCTTGACAGGACAACCACCAGTGGATCACACAGCAGATCCACATAATTAAATAGGGCTGCAGCAATTGACTACTTTGATGGTCAGATAATCTATTGATTAATTATTGGAATAACTTAATATTTGCATTATGAATCGCTCAGTTGCCAAACAACCCATAAGTACATTTCATATTTTGCATTTCGTTTGTCTTTGTTTTATGCCTTTGCTAACTAACAATGGAGCACCTTACTACTTATTTGTATTTTTATTTATGTATTGCTTATTCTTTCTTTCCTGACTGTTGAAATTCTGTTGGAAGTGTTCAGAGATTTTTTTTTTTCTGAAAATTACTTTGTAATAAGCTACAAGTGGCATTCATCAGTATGTGCCTGTTCTATTGTAAATAATATTAATATACCCTTTATATTTACGTTACATGAGACTGAAAAGATTAAATTATTATGGTGTTGTCTGGTCAAAGTCCTGTTTAACAGAATGTAATGAGGAGGGTAAACACTGTATTACTGTGTAATTGGTGAATTGATCCTCAGTCAGAGGAAAAGGCCCCAAAGTTGTTCTAATTATAAATGCTGGTGTTAATACCATGATAATAAATATCTATTGAGAACTGATCTTATTAGAGTGTTTGTTAGTGGGAGCTCCAGCTGTACTGCCTAATAGTAGTGTTGTGTGATCAAAGAGTAGCTGCAAATGTGTCTGCCGGCTTGGACTGTGTAGTGTCTGTCAATAGTCTTGCTGTCCCCAGGCACGATTCAGTTAGAAATGTGCCAGAATGGACACACTGAGTTATTCTGCTCACACACAATTAGCCCATTGCCATGGAGACAGACTAACCCAGTACGTCAAGGACAGTGCTGTGACTCGTCCTGGGGGTACGGATCTAAAAAAGAGCAACAATTGCAATGATGACTTGAGAAAAATGGTGGCATAAAATGTGTAATACAACAGATTTGATCTGCACAGGTAAATTTGAGCCTAAACACCAAGGATTGAACACAAGAGGCTTAATATCAGGTATTAAAAACACATCTAATAGTACCCACAATGCAAATAGTATTAATATACTACAGCATTTGCCTTTATCCAAATGAACACAAAAGTTGAGCTTAGCTATTACAGCTAAGAGATTTTGCACGAGAACCCCACAATGGTAGTTGATTTACATTTACATCTTCCTGATTCGAAAGTCCAGAACCTTTACTGTACGGGTTGCCGTTGCAGCACCATGGGATCCCTTCTGATCAGTCTTCCAACCTGGTCAAACGAAACTACCGAAACTTGACGTGGCATAGATTTAGATTTTAAATTGTTCTGCATGAATGCTCATGCATCTGGACATGACACCTTCTCTCAACTGGCACAAATTAGGCTGAAGGTATTGACATGCTCTGAACAACCCATTCTCAATATCTTGGTACTGTGAAGGCCAGGGAAGCAACAATCCCACACCATTACTCCACCTTCAGGATTCATCTGATCAAGTAATGTTTTTCCACTGCTCAGTGATCCAGTTTTTGCCCATTGGAGTCTTGTTTTTCTGTTTCCTTTAATCAGCAATGGCGCTCAAACTTGTCTGCTGTTCTAGTCCATTTGTGCTAAGAAACAATGACATACAAGTTGGAGTACCAACATTGTATTCGGCTGCAATTTGCTTGACTGTTCACAGAAGCGATTCTTGACATCCATCTCAGACCCCTTTCATCGACAAGTTGTTTACATCCACGGGATCCGCTGGATGTTTTTCCTCAACTTTCAATATATTTAACAATTTATTGATTTATAACACTGTTGCATAACAGAATCTCTAAAGGTTTTGTCCCAAGAAAATCCCTCAACGTTTTGAATGAATCGTCTTTTGTAGCACTGATTACCATGCCATGTTTGAAGTCACTCAGATCGCTCAGGTTCTCCATTCCAATGTGGACTCTCATTGAAACCAATCCACTCCTAGGCCACGTGTCTAATTTTTTAACAGAGAAGTTACACCTTCGAGAGGGCAGGTGTTTCCAACAACGTAACCATTCAGTGCATATAAATCAGTATTATGCCACTGATTTAAGCATCACAGTCCCCTGTCATATAATCATATCACCAGCTAAGGTCCAAACACGGTGCTCCGCATGGATATTCTGATATTTGAAGTTCACGTGTATGTCTGGCTCGTGTCTGACTGGTTTCAGACATCCTGTCCTATTGTTTCTTCTTCTCTGACTCCTTGTGCAGATGTGAGATTTGAATCTCTCCCTCCTCCAAACACCAGCTCTGCTCTCGCGCACCTGCTCCCACAGTGAGGTTGGACTACAGTGTATTTACTGTATAGATTAATGCTGAATTCTCAAGTTCAAATCCTAGAGGGACTGCTCTAAATCTGGTATGATATATTTAGCATTAAATGTGCACTAACCAACTTGAATGACTACAGGCTGAGAAACCTGATTTAGCTATTGGCACCCTCACAGCGAGATATGATTATATGATGATACTGATACTGTGATTTGGGCATCCAAATGACTTTTGTTTAATTTTGGGACAAAACTTTACAAACACAGACAATTGTTTCCAAGGTAACTGAATAGAAAGTGTTATTTATTCTTTTTATTATTACATTTGTGGTCAACTGATATGGGTTGTTAATGGCAGATGAAACATTCTTGACGTTTGTCTTCCTTTGAAATATCATAATTTACTTTTTACCTTGTACCTTTTTGAGTCATGGTCCTCCCAAGGTATTTTCCTTATCACAATTAGGGTGTTTTTCTATATCACTGTTACTCTAGGCTTGCTTAATTAGGGCTAGCAATTTGTTACATTAGGTTACAGTGTACTTCAAATATTAAGTTTATTCAACAATATTTAAAAACGATAAATCCTCTCATTCCCCTTTTGACCCCCCCCACACACACACAAAGGGAGGAGAAACCATCAAAGTAATGTGTTCATACATATACACATTGTTTATTGACACATCAAATATGTAAACAATTAATTATCAGCAGCAACATTGCAAATCTTTAGAATCATAGTCACTAGCACAAGTGGTAGTGTGTACCAGGTATCACATTATAAGTTATCATAAGATGTTGAAGATAACATATAAATTAGTTTCTTTTTTCCCAAATGCTATAGGCTTTGTCTTTAAGTTATTGAGCATCTTAAGCCACATTGCAGAATTTGGTGGCTTTCTGTTTTTTCTAGTTCAGAGAAATACATTTGTTTGCAGCAATTAAAGTCATTTTTCTAAACCTAATATTAGCATTAGTCATACCTGCAACTAGTGATAACAATGAGTCATCTCCTAAAAGGTCTGCCCTGGGCTGAAAGGGGCTTTGATAGCTGTAATGATCTTTATTAATGTCTCTATCTCTCTCCAAAACACCTTGATGTAAGAGCAGAGCCAAGAAATTTTAGAACGTTTAGGATGCATCATATTAAACCCTTTAGAGGTGTAGTATATGTTGCAAGTTCTTAAAGTTAAAGTATGTCTTCTTTATCCTACAAATATACTTATTGAATAAAAAATAATGCATACAGAGATTTGGTATAGTGACAGACTTCTGAGGTATTGGCTGGGTGATTTACTCTGTTTTATTGAAAACATTATGTTTTACCTGTTTAGCTTTTGTATTGTATATGTGTATTGTGGTTCTGGTTGTAATAACCCCAACATCATATACATACTTTTTTTAGAATATTTAGGCTTCCCAAGCCTACAGTATTCTACAGTATATACTGCATATATTCACTACACAGAAAATAACATTATTCTATTGTAGGTAACTGTGTACTCTGGATGGGCCACCAGTCCATTTTTCAGTGTGATATGTGCTGGAGAACACCATCATCCTACATGTCTCTCCTCTGACACTTTTTGGCTTCCACAGCAGGTTGTAATTGAAGTGTAGAGTATATAAGCCCTCTTTCCTGAGCACTCTGTCTGGTTGTTTCATTCTTTTGTGTGCCCAGTTGCATAAAACACCTTGTGTGAAATCTCCCTAAAAATCTCTCAAAGTTAAGTGTGTTGCTGTAAGGGTTTTCCTAAGAGAATTCCACATAAATGAATAAAGAATATGGAGTTTTGGATGTTTTTGGAGATGAGTTTGGACCTAGGTGAGTTTGTCGACTTAGAGCCTTCTTGACGATCAGAGTGATGAACATTTACCAAGAGAGTCCCGAATTGACAGTTATTTAATTGTTGACGAGCTAGAAGATGGTCTCAGCCACTCCACATGTAATGTAAATAAAGCATGCACACTTGCACATAGGTCTGTCTCCTAGTTACATACTAGGATTTCATCACTATTATACGAGTATCATTAATCTTGCAGACACATTCACCATCACTGACTTTAGATATTCAGTATTCCCAGATTTCTCTGTTGATTCTTTACAGCCTGAAACAGAGCTAGAGTTTGTCACATCCCTGCCATAATTGCCATTGTTAACGAGATGTCAGCAAAGGCTTTAAACCCACCTGCTTTATCCCAGATGGTGCTGCACTTCTTTGTTTCGTGAAACTGATAGCAAGTTGCGGCATGTTTTGCCCCCTGCTGTTATGTGGGGCATGCCAGACCATGCCACCTTGCCCCTGGTGCCCCATGGCCTGTGGGGAAAGTGGTTATGCCCACGCCACACATGGCCTCAGCCCTGCCAACTGCTGCCATCTGTCCCATCACGTTCTCAGTGTTCCTGATCAGAGAGGGAGCAGGAGGTAGTGAGAAAAACAACACATGCAACGCACTGACTGTCTATGCATGAAAGTGAGATCAAAATGAAGCTAATAAAATTAGGGTAGATCTATGGGAAATCTTACGAAAACATAAGTGATACTGTTTCTCAGCTGCTCAGGGTCATGGGTTAGGCTCACAGAGGCTCAGAGAGAGTCCAACAGGACCTTTCCTAACTCAGACACAGCCAGATATGCCTCCATGTGACACCCTACCTGGCCAGAAACGCTCTGTAGTGTGGGGGACAGAATGTTAGATTGCTGCGGCACCCGAGCACAACCTAAATAAGTAATTAGCTGCGTAACATTTACAAGGAACAGGTGGTTGTTTTCACTTTGCTGGGCAGAAACACACTTCTTCCTGCTTAGGAAAAGTTTCAAAAACGAAAAGAATGATTGAATAAATAAATGAACAGAGCAATACTAGGCTAAATAAAGATCCCAAGGCCATTGACTTAAAGATTATTATATCAAATTTATAATTCAGACAATCGCCAAATCTATTTTATAAGACTGTATTAATTAAGCCATAATCCTGTTGTCTTAATGAGCACATTTACCTGGATTTTACATACCACACACCAAAAATCAATCTATTTGCATGTTAACTTTCCGAAACTCCTTCGTCCAAAGGCTCTTTTGAGTATCTGGGTCTAACTGGCATCACATGGCGCCAGTCTGTTGTAGGGAAAACTGGAACCCTTTTAGAGAGCACCCGAAGAAACCCACATAGACAAGGGGAGAATATGCAAACCTCACACAGGCGGCATACTTGCCGGGACTTAAACCCAGGTTTCTGGAGCCGTGAGGCAACAGCACTAATTATAGTACCACTGTGCCATCCCAACTTTAAACATGGTGTTTTTAAGTAGTCATGGATTGGATCATGACAGTGAGTTTCGCTTGCTTTCCCTGTTTTTTTTGCTTACACAGTCGCCAGATCTTAGTGATACAGAGGATCTCTGAAATCGAGCAGGATGGGCTGCTCAGAGCATGTCAGTACTTCCATCTAATCTGCACCAACTGTGAGAAGTTATCCTGTCCACATGGGTCAATATTCCTGCACTGCAGAGCGATTTCAGCGCCTAGTGAAATCTATGGCATGATGAATTGCTGCAGTTCCTAAGGATAAACTAGGTCCAAAGCACAACTGTCTGTAATAAAGTGGCTATTAAGTACATATTCTTCGTACATCATGCTCTGTGTCCAGTATGCGGAATCAGATAGAGTATTAGTGATTATTAGTTAGAGGAATTCTAAGGAACTAAGAAAAGGAAAATATTTTTGAGAAGCATTTCTTTTTCTATTTATCTAGTAGACGATTAGTAACGTAAACATGCGCATCACTAGTGCAGATGACCTAGGAACAAGTTCTGTCAATTCATGACCTCGAAATTTCATTCACGCAGGCGTTACAATATCCCATGTCTCTGAATGACTCTCTGCTAAGTAGGCGAGCAGCAATTCTGATGGTTCCACAGTTGGCAGTTTCACCCAGCTTCCTTCCTTTCTCACTTCGCATTCTGGCCTGAAACACAACATTGAGCTCTTACGTAAGAGACAGCAAAATGAATGAATTGACATTCTTAAGCCATCTCTCACAGAAGTCAGTCTAACCATGAAACCACAAAGTGCTAAGAGCGACCATTGGTGAACCTGGTCACTTTGTGGCAAAGCTATTTATTTCTTTTCCTTCTGGAACAAAGCAATGAGCTTTCAATTAATGGCCGCTTTTGGCACCTTCCAGACATTAGCAGCCGTTTTATCACATAAGGAGCTTCAGGGGCCAATTGACTTTTAAGCAGTGCCTCAGCTGGTGAGCTTGCATCAGCTTTAATGACCCATTTAGAAGATCTCAAGGACATTGACTAACAGATTATGATATTAAATTTATAATTTAGACAATCAGGAAAACAATCAGCAGCTTGAGTGGCAAATCTATTTTATAAGAATGTTTTAATTAAGCCACAGTCCTGTTGTCTTAATGGACATATTTACCTGGATTTTACAGAGCACACACACCAAGACACAAAAATCATTCTATTTGCATCTTAGCTTTCCATAACTCCTTCTTCAAAAGGCTCTTGTGGGTACCTGGGTCTAACTGGCATCACAGGGCCTGAGACGGGAACCAGCCCTAGACATGGTACCAGTCTATTGTAGGGTAGACTTTTAGAGATGTCTTTGGAATGTTGGAAGAATACCCGGAATTCCATTTATGAAGAACTTACCATTAATTACATATATAATTTCTGTTTACATTTTTTTTTCAAGTTTAAAAAATATGATTGTGCTGACACCCATCTCTCTCATACTTTCTTTGACTTTGCATTTGCATTTCTGATTATCTTGTTTAATGAAATAGAATCAAATGCTTTTTTAATCATATTCATTTTGAAATATCCAATTTTTAATCCACTTAATCCTGTTTTTGATTACTCGATAGATGACAGTATATTATCAATCTGCTTCAAAAACTACTTAATGATTTTCATCTATTTATTAAAATTTTTTGATGGCTTGTAAATCTAACTGTGTGTTTGGCATTGGCAGTTGGGGTTTAGTTTCTGCAGAGCTTGATCCTTCAGCTCAGGTTACAAGCCAAGCTCTAGGCGATGATACCCAAATGAAAAAGGGGGGGGGGGGGGGGGG